>JASAMX010004753.1:0-24804 GCA_030248175.1 Microlaimidae sp. YZB2_3 | reverse complement strand
CAATTTGATAAAACTGGGACTTACAAATTTTGCAAAATCGCAAGTCGCCGTGCATAATAGAAGATAACAGAGGACAAAGCGGCGTATGAAAATTTATGATTTTCTGTAAGGCCAAATAAGCGGCCTGGTTGATATACAGTTGGATTAAAACAGTCAAAAAATCTTTTTTCAAATGAAATCTTTTGTTTTAAAATTTAGTAATAACTCAGCGTACTTTTTCTTCGTGATTGGCAATAAAATTAAAACGCTTTACTAAAATTGGATGATCTTTTATTTTAATTTCAACAAATTTGGCAAGAATCAGAAAAAACGCAAGCATTTTACTATTATACGATCTAATACATACAATTGAATTTTTTTATCCTATTTTTGTATTAATAAGTTCTTTTGAATGCATAATTCTTTAAAATGGCTTCAATGTCTGTTTTATTAAAGATTTATTTTATTTATTTCTTACAATTTTTTTTATTTTTATTACTTTTCCATTAAATTCCCGTTTGTAAGTTTTTTTAAATTTATTATTATTTTTAAAACGTCCATGTGTTAAGTTTCACATGACCCCTCTATACCGTAATGAGTAGATAAAATGGTGAATATTTGTATTTTTATTATTATGATTTCTTAAACAAAAACGTTATGTGGATGCTTAAAATTAGTTGTTTTTATCATTTAATTAACAAAAATTTATTTTGTACTAATATTTTCTTCATAGTCAAATACTTTGAAAATGATTAATAGCATGAGCAGAAAAAAACTAACACATAGTAACGTCAGGATTTTATGGACCCTCAAAATGTCATATAGTATTCGTTATCACCATATATGTTTTGTTTTGTGGAAATGGTTGTGGGGGGAGCTGTTAGTATCATTTTTAGCCAATTAGCGCAGAAAAAATTGGATCTCCAATGGATAAAAGATCTCCATTTTTCTCCAAGCCCTAATTGGCTAAAAATGATTCGATAAGGTCATAATTATGTGAAAGTTTTTAACACTGAACAATTTCCTTTTAAATGGAAGGGTTTTGATTATCGTGGTTTTTAAATACAAACATAAATTGAAAGCATCGCAATCATGATCAGTTTACTTAAAATTATAATAAAACTTTACAATATTTAGGTTGAAAAATGCATTAATATTTTAACATTGTTTTGTCAATTTTCAGTTACTTAAGACAATTTTTTAAGTTTTTAATTGGAAATCATAGTAAAAAACTATTTCCCACCAAAAACCGTGTTCTGTTTAAAAGATTATTATTATCTAATTAGCAATACTATAAAATTTTTACTGTCTTTATACTGTCTTAACAAGATTTTAGGTTTTAAAAAACAAATTAGCAATTTTAAATAAGTACAAAATATACTAATCTTAAAAATTAGAATATGAACTTGATAAAATGCTATTTTCGCAATAATTATTAGAGGCCTAAATCAATTTTATAGTGATTTTTGTTTAGACTCTGCTTATGTGATTGATAGTTTGATAAGGAATAGAAAGGATTTCTTGGACCGAAACCGCCAACCCTTAATGGTGACGTTGTTATTACTTTTGACAAACCAAAAACGTTTACATCACTTAGCATTTTAGATCCAGGATGACTACGATTAGCCTGTTAGTAAGAAACAGTGTCAAACTTGGGTGATGAGTCTACTGTGGTAAGTTAAATATAAACCAAAACTATATTTTATGTCAACTTGTCAGATTAAAAATTACATGTGTTTTTTTAAAGCACCATGAGCAATATCCAATAACATGGTTAATTGTAAATTCTAATCATAATAATGGTTTTGCAGGTTCAATGAATAAATAATTAAAAATTTCCATAAAAAACTTTTATTTTTAAACACAGTGGTACTTTATTTTTCTTAAAGTATTTAAAATAATTTTTAACTTGTTGCAAATATTTGCTTTTTAGAAAACGTGTTCGATTGCAAAAAGGATAAAGAGGGCTAAAATCTTAATAATTTAGAATACTTTTTGGTTAAATATGAAAATACAATTTAGAACAAATAGATAGATACATACATGAGTTAAGTTAAAATAAAATCTTACTATTAAAACACAAAAAAACTAAAATATAATGCAGTTAAAAGAAACAGTTTAATTTTAAACAATTTTTTTAAGGTTTAAGTTCTGTGCACTTTCCAGTGAAAACTGTTTCTAAAATATTAAAATTGCCGGCTTAATTTTTGAATTAGCCAATTGGAATTCCGTCATACTACTGGAATTATGTAGCCAAAGCCAAAAAATGATGGCTCCAGATTTTGCTTCTTTGTTTGAGTTAACGATAAGCCTTACTGTAACCACATTTTGGAATAATAGTTGCGCCTATTCACAAAAAAGAGCCGCAACTGACAGTTTAATTGAAGACCTTATTTTTAAATTGTACTCCAGAAAAGATGATGTGTTTTTGCCAATACTCTACTCTAAAGGGTAACTCAAACTCTTTTTGCAAACAGCAAGAAAAAAATCTCAAGCGTTTCAAACGTCTGTTTGTGAGCTCGCATATGAAACAACCGAGATGTAGTACTCTTTTGCGTCCGCAATGCATTTCCAAATATCTTACTCCAAATTCATCTTATCGTTTCCTAGCAACAACCGATTATTTTTTCAGAACTATCTTGGCAGCTTACAAAATTTTATTGTAAATAACTACAAGTTATTTTATAGTATTATTCCAAACATTATTAAAAAAACGCATAATAAAAAATTACCTGTGTTTCATATTTTTTTAAATAAAACAAAGGAAACAATTGTTATTTGCAAATTTCAGAGGATTTTATATACTTTCAAACATCAGTTTTTCAGATTTTATAGCTTAAAAAGTAATCAATTTTTTTAAATAGTGTTATCATTGCGATTTTTACTGATGTATAAAAAAATATTCAAGACGTGTAATTAAACGTTTGACATAGCTTTAGGTTATTTTTAAGGTGCATTAATTTATCTATATTAAAAAAACACAAGCTATTACGATTGTACCTCGAATTTTGGCGGTTTGCAAAAAAGTATAGCATATTTTGTCTAAAGGCAAAATTCTAACTGACTTCAATAATTGCAGTTTGAATCGACTATTTAAACAACAAAACCATTCAAATATTTTAACAAAAGCGGTTTAATATTGTGACACTTGTATGTATGCCTTTTGTGAAAACTCAAAGTGCAAGCGTTAATAAAAAACGATTATCTTTCCCCTTTCAGTGTCCGGCCTATGGTGAAATAGATAGCACGCCAGAGTCGACTTTGGAGGTTACGGATTTAATTCCTGTATCGGCCAAATTTTTCAATAAATTTGGCTATCTAAATTTTTCAGCGCCTGGTTATTTTTGCTTCTACTTTGGATCGTCACATATTTGGTGGTCAATACACACCTCCGGGTATGTATACCAGTGTACCCCACGTTCTACGAAAAATAGATGGGCTTGTTGGTGCTGGTGGAGGTGTGAGAATTGAATCGAAGAGGCTGAGAGCAGCTGTTCTCTTGGTGGGAAGGTGTGACACATATGTGTTTCTTTCGTGAAAATTCGAAGTGCAAGCGTTATAATAAAAGGCGATTATCTTCCCCTTTTGGTGTCCAGCCTATGGCGTAATGGATAGAACGCCAGAGTGGACTCTGGGGGTTACAGGTTTAATTCCTGTAACGGCCAAATTTTTCAATAAATTTGGCTGTCTAATTTTTTCAGCGCCTAGTTATTTTCGGTTCCACTTTCTGTCGTCACAATATTAAGGATTGAAACCCATTTTTTTGTATATTTTGTAAAAAAGTGGAATTAAAAAAATCATGTGTTTTTGATTTTTTTTAAAAACGTCATAACCGCACAATTTTAATTGGTCCTTTTCATACTAATATACAAGGTCAGCTAGATATAATATTCAATCATAATGGTCTGTTCACCCTTTAATATCGTGCTCCAGAGCTTCAGAAAAATAGTAATAAATACCAGTAATAAACAAAAGAAATATAAAGCATTCATGCAAACAAATGAAGTAAAAAAGATAACTTTAATAATTGTAAAAAAATATTTTTTATATAATTTGACTTTTCCAAAAAGAATATTCATCTCAAAAAAGTTTAGCTCACAGAAAGACATGAATTCTAGTAATATTTGTGTATTTCTGAAATATTTTCTCTGGCGCGGGCCACTAGATTGTTGCTGGGCAGATTTTAAAAAACAATTTTGTCACTAAAAGTTATATGCATGTTTGATTATCTTGGGTTTCCGCGTTTTGAATATCTAGCAGAATACAAACAAAAATTTTAAGGTGCGTAAATTAATTATGATTATTTAAATGCTTAAAACACGCTTTTTTCAGATATATTGGTTTTGGCTGAAGTATTAAGCTGTATTTATGAAACTGGCGCGGCCACGCCGCGTGGTGACCACGCCGTCGCCACGTTGGTTTTGTGAATACAGTGATTAGTTTTTTATATACACTATAGTCTGTACAAAAATGATGTGGACTAGCGAGAAACCTCAAACTTTGAAAACGTTATATCCATAATCCATAACGGAGTTTAGAATATGTGCGGGACACATATGGAAGCATAGCTTAGACTCTTGGCTATCTTTTGAAAAGGTTAAAAAAAATATTTTTTGATGACCGCATCACTACAGGCTATGCGTTGAATAAAACCTGGTCCCAAAATTTGGTATGCTGTTAAAACATACTTTTCTGAGTTTTTTCTGAAAGTTTGAGTGAAATCTGAAAGTTTGAGTGAAATCGGCTCACTCATTTTTTTATGATGGGTTGAATGTGCGTGGTTTTCGCGATTTTGCGCCAAATTTTTACCGCGCTAATACACTGTCGAATTATAATCTTTTTTACTTCATGCTCGAAGTATGTACGATATTGATCATATTGTTATATATTAAATGTCCGCCAATTTTTTTTATCGTTTCAACACAATAGAATTTATTTTCGGGTATGGCCCCCCAAAATTTTTTTTGACCTTTTTTGCGTTTGATTTTTCGTTTACAAAACTGCCAAAACTGTATTCTAGGCGCCATAATCAATCTTTTAAGCATTCGTTTTAACAAAAGAAAATTATTATTGAACTTGTAATAAGCCTATGAACTTTGAGTTGGGCCAATTTGGCATTTTTGGTGATTTTATTGGTTAATGCACGCTACAAGACGTGTGCAGAATAAAAATTTTGACAAAAACACCAACTAATTCAATGAAATGAAAAAAAAATGAAATTCTATAACTTTGTAGTAACTTTATAATATAATAGTCTGTTTTTGGTCAAATTACATGGAAAAGCTGTAACACATTTCTATTAAAAATTCGAAATTTCATGTAAAACACTATTAAAAAATTATTATGACTTTGTTTTTTATTGTTTCATGCCGTTTTGTAGTGTAACTACACCACTATTTTGCTTGAGTTTTTTTTTGGGTTTTTTATAGTGTTACTATGCGTTTTACTGCGATTTCCTTTTAAATTAGTGTGCAACTTTCCTACTTTGTATCTCGGTATTTTAGGCCGCGGCCGCTGTTGGAATTCAACTTCCCTCCAGGATTTCTTTTTCGATTCCCTATTCCCTCGGCAGCGTTCAGTTATTGCACGTCGGAAGTAAAAAAATCAATATGTAAATCTTCCCGCAATTTGTAATTGATTTTTTACTTCCCGCGTGCAATAACTAAACGCTGCGGGGGGAATACCAGAATTGAAAAAAAAAAATCCTCGAGGGAATGGAATTCCAACAGCGGCCGCCTCCAAGAATACAAAGTCGGAAAAATGCACACAAATTTTAAAAGGAAATTGAAGTAAAACGCATAGTAACATTTATAAAAAAAACCAAAAAAAAAACCCAAGCAAAATAGTGGTGTAGTTACAATACAAAACGAGCATAAAAAAACAAATGAAGTCATAATAATTTTTTAATGGTGTTTTACATGAAATTTCAATTTTCAATAGGAATGTGTTACAGTTTTGCCATGTAATTTGACCAATTTGACCAAAACAGACTATTATATAAAAAAGTTATTACGAAATTATAGAATTTCATTGTTTAGTTTAGTTGCCAAAAATCACCAAAAATGCCAAATTGGCTTTAACTAACTTTAACTAATATGGACTTTAAACAAAAAAAAAAACTAAAGTCTAAAGGTCCCAAAAAAAACTAAAGTTTTTTATTAGTTTGAGATAAGAAACGCCATTTGTTACGCTGTTAAAACATACTTTTTTGAGTTTTTTCTAAAAGTTTGAGCGAAATCGGCTTGCTTTCTTTTTTTTATGCGCGCGGTTTTCGCGATTTTGCGCCAAATTTTTACCGCGCTAATATACTGTCCAAATTATAATCTTATTTTTGCTTCCTGCTTGAAGTGTGTACGATATTGATCATATTGTTATATATTAAATGTCCGCCAATTTTTTGATCGTTCCTACACAATAGAAATTTTTTTTCGGGTATGGCCCCCAAAATTTTTTTTGGGTTCCAAAAAAATGACCTTTTTTGTGTTTGATTTTTTGTTTACAAAACTGCCAAAATGTATTCTAGGCGCCATAATCAATCTTTTAAGCATTTGTTTGTGCAAAAAAACCATTATTGAGCTTGTAATAAGCCTATGAACTTTGGGTTGGACCAATTTGGCATTTTTGGTGATTTTATTGGTTAATGCACGCCACAAGACGTGTGCAGAAGAAAAATTTTGACAAAAACACCAACTAAACTAAACAATGAAATTCTATAATTTCGTAATAACTTTTTTATATAATAGTCTGTTTTGGTCAAATTGGTCAAATTACATGGCAAAACTGTAACACATTCCTATTGAAAATTTGAAATTTCATGTAAAACACCATTAAAAAATTATTATGACTTCATTTGTTATTGTTTCACGCCGTTTTGTATTGTAACTACACCACTATTTTGCTTGGGTTTTTTTTGGTTTTTTTTATAAATGTTACTATGCGTTTTACTTCGATTTCCTTTTAAATTTGTGTGCATTTTTCCTACTTTGTATCTTGGTATTTTGGCCGCGGCCGCTGTTGGAATTCCACTTCCCTCCCAGGATTTTTTTTCAATTCTGGTATTCCCTCCGCAGCGTTTAGTTATTGCACGCGGGAAGTAAAAAATCAATTACAAATTGCGGGAAGATTTACATATTGATTTTTTTACTTCCCACGTGCAATAACTGAACGCTGCCGAGGGAATAGGGGAATTGAAAGAAATCCTGGGAGGGAAGTTGAATTCCAACAGCGGCCGCGGCCTAAAATACCTAGATACAAAGTAGGAAAGTTGCACACTAATTTAAAAGGAAATCGCAGTAAAACGCATAGTAACACTATAAAAAACCCAAAAAAAAACCCAAGCAAAATAGTGGTGTAGTTACACTACAAAACGGCGTGAAACAATAAAAAACGAAGTCATAATAATTTTTTTAACAGTGTTTTACATGAAATTTCAAATTTTTAATAGAAATGTGTTACAGCTTTGCTATGTAATTTGACCAAAAACAGACGATTATATTATAAAGTTATTACGAAATTATAGAATTTCATTGGTTTAGTTGGTGTTTTTGTCAAAATTTTTATTCTGCACACGTCTTGTGGCGTGCATTAGCCAATAAAATCACCAAAAATGCCAAATTGGCCCAACCCAAAGTTCATAGGCTTATTACAAGCTTAATAATGGTTTTTTTGCACAAACAAATGCTTAAAAGATTGATTATGGCGCCTAGAATACATTTTTGGCAGTTTTGTAAACAAAAAATCAACACAAAAAAGGTCATTTTTTTGGAACCCAAAAAAAATTTTGGGGGCCATACCCGAAAAAAATTTCTATTGTGTAGGAACGATCAAAAAATTGGCGGACATTTAATATATAACAATATGATCAATATCGTACACACTTCAAGCAGGAAGCAAAAATAAGATTATAATTTGGACAGTATATTAGCGCGGTAAAATTTTGGCGCAAAATCGCGAAAACCGCAGGCATAAAAAAAAGAAAGCAAGCCGATTTCGCTCAAACTTTTAGAAAAAACTCAAAAAAGTATGTTTTAACAGCGTAACAAATGGCGTTTCTTATCTCAAACTAATAAAAAACTTTAGTTTTTTTTGGGACCAGGTTTTTTTCACCGCATCGGCTGTAGTGATGACGTCATAAAAAAATTTTTTTTAACCTTTACAAAAGATAGCCAAAAGTCTAAGCTATGCTTCCATATATGTCCCGCACATATTCTAAACTCCGTTATGGATATATAACGTTTCAAAGTTCGAGTTTTTTCACCAGTCCGCATCATTTTTGTACAGACTATAGATTTAAAAAATAAACTGGAAATAAAACAAGTAATTGGACTTAGTATTTTAAAATATGTTTAAGTTTTCTTTTAACTTTAAACCATGTTTTTTGTTGAATTTAAATCTTTTTGCCATGAAACGTTCGTCCTGTTTAGTGTTTGCATTTGGTAAATAAAAATAACATTAAGTATCAGTATCGATTTAATGTAACTATATTATAATAATAAAATTCCTAAAAAAATAGGAACTTTTAGGTTTATCCACAAATTCTGAGTTTAAAACTAATAAACCTATCGGATTTTTTTGTCTTGCTCCCAAAAACTTCCTTACAGTTTTTATCAAACTAATATGGACTTTAACAAAAGTTTTGATTTCAAAATATAATAGAATAATTGAAAAAAAAATTTATTTGACACATTTAATCATTTAAATTTTTTAAAGTTAATTGTTTTTATTTTTCAAAAATTTTTTTGTGTAATTTTCTAACAACTTATAAAACACATTTTTTACGCATGTAATTTTTTTTAAAATTTACATGTTTTTATTTTGCAAAAAATTTTGCGAAAAATTCCATAATATTTTAACACGGTCAAAGTGTAATCAAGCTGTTCCGCAACGTTATACAAAAATTTTTTTTTATTCTTGGAACAACCGCACAACAACTTCGATAATAACGACCATACGCGCACTACAACTTTCCCACGGATTAAAGACGGTCCCCGTCTTTAAAGGGTTAGTAAACCAAACAAAAAAAAACTAAGTAAGCATTAAATTAGCAATTAAATAAGAACATAAGATTATAAATATCACCAATTTCTTCTTTCTCACTGAGTTCGTTTATTTTTTCTTCAGACAGCTTTGTACCATATGGAAGGGGCTCTTGCACCGGAAACAGCTTGTTTTCTTAGGTTCACGCTTCCATGGAGGGAGGTGTCATCTTCTTCGCTGAGTTTGGTGAAACATATTCATCTTTGACTGGACCGATTCCTGAAGTTGATGGTTGCTGGTTATCCGGTTCATTCCTTTGTGAAGTAGACTGCTGTTGGTTAGCTTTGCGGGCTCCTAGACAAAATTTAGGATGAAAATTTGGTCGGCGCTGTCCTCCAAAGTTTGATTGAAATTCTAAAAAACCAACGCTGTCTTTAGTGTTATCGATTTCCGAGCGTGGTTTATATATTTTTGCCCAAGTAAAATGCACCCATTCGTTTTGTCTTCTTGTCCTTGAACTTATCTCAATAAATAAATTAGCGCGGAAAAATCGACTTAAGAACCTTATATTGTTCCCGCCACAAGTAAGCGAATTTAGCGGTTCTATCAGGTTTTTGACACAATGGCACAATAGGTTCCTCAAGGTAAACATTAATATTTAGAATTTTTAAAACCAAAAACACATCTGTCTTGCTACGCGCGTACACAAACTTTGTATGGCCACTGCTGGAGTATCAAACACAATTTGTTAAAACAACAACAAGAAACAATGAAACACAATTTGTTTAATTTTGGAGTTTGAAACACAATTTTGGTTTCCTTAACAAAAACCTGTGTTTTACCAGTGTTGAAACGTTGGCGTTTAATAAACATTTTTAAAAGTTTTGCATTACCAGCCATGCAAAATGCATTTTTTTGAACTATAACTCTCAAAGCAACCCTAAGGTGTTTGTAACATTTTAAACTTTGGTGTATTTTTTAAAGATATTTTACTAATTTTTCCTGTACTGATACACAATTCTACATTTACAATGTTTTCCTTTTGTTTAATTTCTTATGTTGTTATTTGACAATGTGTAAATTAATTTTGTAAATTTGCGTGTAAATGTATAATTGTACTGTTGTAACTTAAACCGTACCATGCAATAAAGACATTTAATTCAATTTTTATATTAGGTTATTTACCATCAAAAAAATTGGAATACATAAACGGATAATATAAAAAAAATTTCATTCTAAAATATATTTTAAAAAAATATAATTAAAACCATTAAATAAAAAGTATTGATTAAACAAAAATGTATTGAAAGCAAAGATAGGACAAAAACAGTTTAAAACGAATATTAAAAAAAACGCGTAAAACTTGTGGTAAAAATGTTTAAAACACACAAAGTAATGCTTATTAAACGCAACTATCGTTGAATTATATCTGACTGACCGCAAAAATTAGAATGCAGACATGAGCGAACCAATTAAAATTGTGCGATTATGACGTGTTTTTTTCAACAAAAAAAAAACGTAGATTTTTTTAATATCTCCTTAAAAAAATTATGTTTTAGTGTCCAAATTAAGTAATTTGATAAATTATCATTAAAATGTGGGTTTTAAACTTTATTATTAAAACGCTATTGTAAAAAATTTTAATTGTTAAATTTATTGTTAAATTGTCGTTTCAATACGCTTTATTGTTAAATTGTCGTTTCAATACTAAAATTATAGAGGTCAGCTAGATTTTATTTGCCTATAATAAAAAAAGGGAAATGCATAAGTTTTCGTATTAAAACAAAAAGAAATTTTCGGATTGAACTTGAAAACCTAATATGGTAAAATCTACAGATTTATAATGCCTCTTATACAAATAATTTTTTATAACTGCGAGTAGGACAAAAGATAAAACTTTTATTTTGTAAGGCATTATTAAAGCTTTCCAGTATGACGAACTCATCATTAGTAGTAATAGTAGAAATTCTAAAAAGGTAAATATAAGCAATGAATAAAAATTGCAATATTATAAATTTGGGTATCATAAAATAAATATTAAACCTTGTAAACATACTAGATTATAAACATACATACAAGATTTCAATTTGATCGAGAAGACAAATGAATATTTTTTCCCTTAAAAAAATAAATAATTTATACTTGAAACTATAATTTTTGACTTTTTCAAAAAATTTTTGGCACTAAAAAAAACCCTGCAGAAACTTCTGGTAATTTTTTCTGCTAGTTTGATTTTGTTTCTGTGCCTTTTTTATCCTGAAAACTAACTAACATAACTCTATAATTTTAAATGGTATGGGCGCAGACATGCCATAATAACCTTATTATTTGGAAAATCCAAATTGTGGACTACCTATGTTTGTTTAATATCCAGCAACTTTTCTACTTTTACGATTCTGAGGTGAACCCTGGCCTGGAGCCCTTTCGCTGATGCATTAACTACTTATGTCTCTGTCCGATGACTCATTATCGACAGTAGTCGACTCAGCTGACAGTGAAAATTGTGCCAATTGCGACAAACCGTCAGGGGTACTGATTATCTCCTGTATTCAGTGCTACAACTACGAAGATTATTTTATTTTTGCTGTCTTGGGTTGGCTAATTTCAAACCCAGCGGATTAACAAGACAACTATTAGAGCTTCTTAGCCGACAATTTCGATTCTACTGCTCAAAGCAATCTTGCGCGCTTTCGCATATACCACGGTCACCTTTATGACACTCAACCACCGGTAAAACCCAGCTTTCTGCTCAGGAATTAGCTGTTGAGTTAGCACAGAATAATCTGGCTATTAGCCAGAATAAAGTGAATCTTAATCGGGACATCCCGCTTCTTATTGAAAAGCTGAACTTATTAGCCTCAGCTGTTCAGGGAACCAGTGAATATCCAACCACCACCGCCGGGTCTTATGCAAATGCAGCAAAAAAGGTCTTCCACCAAATAAAGCCCGGTTTATTATCAGTTAAAAGAAATCCCTGTCGAACAACACATGAAAACCCAAGTGGTACTTTCAACCTTTCCAGAATCCCAGCGGAAAAAGCCTTTGGACTTGTTTACAAGTCTTAAAGAGCAATTTTGGGATTTAAGCCTATATGATATCTGGCCACATATAGCGGGAGCGGAACGTTTAGGCAAACAACACTCAGCCCATTTCAACCGATTGGTAAAAGTTACCATGTTAAACCATGACTGGCAAGGGGCTTTGCATGCTCAAAATCTTCTTGGGCCTTGGGATGAGCTGGCCAGAGACCCCGAAATACACCTTCATTCCTTAAAGCTGCAGGCTTCAATGCCGTTTGACAAACGAAAAAAATCGGATGAATTAAAAAAGCTTCAAATGAATGCGTATCAAATAACCTGCAAGTTGCGCGACAAAGGAATTTTCAACTCTAGTTTTTCTGTCAGGCAGGAAAAAGGAAAAATGGTTATTATAAAATTTATAAAAGATGAGAAATTTGTTAAATAGTTTAGGCAAAAAGAGTCAAAACAGTTAAACTCCTAGCGGGAAGGAGCAAACTTAGTTCTTTTGAAACAAAAAACAATTCAAATAATTCTTTAAAATGAGTTTATTTTAACGTTCGCAGTTTAAATTGTAATAAAAAACAAAATCAATTAAATCATTTCATTTTAAGTTCTAAAAAATTTTCGATTATAAATATAACTGAGACATGGCTCAATTACAAAACTACAGATGTTATGATCAATTTAAATGGGTCTTATAATGTTAATCGCAAAGACAGACTTGATAAAATTGGAGGAGGTGTGGCTATTTTGACAAGAAATGAGCTCAAAACATCTAAGTTGCAATTACCTGATAAATTCAATATTTTAGAAATGGTAGTAGTTGACATTATCGGTAGCCACCCATCTCAAAATTTATGTTATTACAGGCCCCCAAATAGCACTAAACATTATTCTGAATTATTTTGTCATGCCTTGTTATATTTATCGGATTATTCTGTTGTCATAACAGGTGATTTTAATATCCCTGAAAAAATTTGGCATGAGGTTTCCCAATCAAACGTTTATTTATGCAATCTTTATACTGACGTTTTTACTCATGAATAACTCACGCAAACAGTTATTGAACAAAGTAGAGGCGAAAATTATCTCAATTTTATATTTTGCAATGAAGACTTACATATTCAAAACACTAAAATTACCAAACCGTTATTTAACAGTGACCATTAGAATATTGAATACATAATCCAAAGGTAGTTTATAAACCAATACATTTACAGAAACATATTTAGATTTTGATAAAGCTAATTGGCAAGCCATGAATGATTTTATAAATTTAGTAAACTTTATAGGTCTTTTTCAATCAAGCGCATATTTTGAAAATCAAAATCATTTTTATCAAAAATTAAAGAAGCAATTAAAAAATTTATCCCCTTACATATAAAAAACTTTAAAAAATTTGCATATCCACGACATATAGAACGAATCAAAGAAAAATCAAAGAACAAATAAAAAAAATGAAAGAACAAATCAAAGAAAAAACAAACTTTGGAAAATGCGTGAAGATCCTGTATTAAAAGCGCAGTATAATAGATTAAACAGAAAATATAAAGCTAAAGTCAATAAATATAATGAGTCCAAGGAAAATAAAACACTAACTGCGAAAAATAAAAACTATTTCAATATGTTTGTAATCTTTGTAATAACAGAAACAGAATAACGTTCCACTTTTTGACGAAAATAACGTCTTAACTGATGATCTAAATAAATAATGTGAAATTCTTAGTTCAGTTTTTAGTAAAAATTTTGTAAATGATGATGGCTTAATTCCAACCCTGGATAGGCAAATTAAAGATAATTCGTCTTTATCAAAAATTAATTTTACTAAAGAAATAGTGTTGAAAGCTTTGAAAAAACAGAAAAACAAAAAAGCAAAACTCCTGATGGACTTCCAGCTATATTGTTTCGGTAATTGGCTCATAGTTTGGTGGAACCATTTATGACAGTATTTAAAGTATCTTTTCCTACCCACAAACTCCCTTTAAGCTGGTTAACAGCCATAGTTACACCTGTGTATAAAATGGCTTGTCCCAATGATCCACTAATCTATAGTCTAATTTCCTTAACTTGTATAGCATGCAAAGTGCTGCATTAACGACCAAATATTTCAGTTTCTTAAGAATAAAAATTTAATTAATAAAGCTCAAAATGGGTTTCTATGTAAAAGATAAACCTGTTCACAATTGATAGAATCTTCTTACAATTGGAACAAAGCTATTGAAAACGATTTATTAGTTGATACCGTTTACGTTGATACTAGCAAAGCTTTTCACAGCATTTCAAATAAAAAGTTACTTTCAAAACTCAGAGCATATGGAATTTCTGGTGATTTATTGGCATGGATTTCTGCTTTTGTGCTTGATCGTAGCGAAAAAATTGTCATTCAAAATAGCGTATCAAAAGCTTCTAAAGTTTTATCTGGAGTCCTTCAATGCTCCGTTTTAGGCCCCCTTACTTTTTTTGATTTATACAAACGATCTTCCAAACGAATTATCTGATGTCTTGTGCAAACCTTTTGCCGACGATGTCATACTCTACCAGATCAGAAAAAAAGATCAAAAGAATATAAAATTACAAAAAAGTTTAGAAAAGCTCATTTCTTGGGCAAAAATATGGCAGTTAAGCATTGCACGCAGAAAGTGTAACATTGTTTATATGGGGTACAAAAATCCTATGCTTCCTGTTTTTATAGACGGCTATCAATTAACAAATCAGCATGAAGCGAGAGATCTTGGTGTTTATGTTTCTCACAGTCTAAAACCATCTTTTAATTGCACTTCTAAAGTGAAAAAGCATTAGCTAAATCTGCTTTTAAAGTACTAAATATAATCATACGATGCTTTCAGACAAAAAACGTAAACGCATTATTAACAGCCTATAAAGTTTACATAGGCCTATTCTGGAGTATTTTACTCCAGTCTGGTCTCCATATCTTCTAAAAGATATTGACATGTTAGAAAAGGTACAGCATGCTTTTACCAGAAGATTATTTTCTAAGAGTGGTCTTGATTGCAGTTTTAATTATATTGAACGTTTACGCTTCTTAAATAATAAATCTCTTGAGGAACGTAGGATTCATTTTGACCTTAAACTTTGTTTTTCTATTGTAAATAGTCTAAACGATTTAATATTTTCAGAATTTTTTAAATGGGGAGATTACATAGGCCTTAATGATCATACTCAAAAGCTAAAAATCGAAAAAGCAAAAAAAGAAATTTACTTTCATTCATTCCCTTTAAGAGTATCCCCATAGAACGCTTTACCCCAAGAAATAATAAGTGCGCAGTCAGTTAAAAGTTTTACGAACCAAATAAAGAGCTTTAATTTTGATAATTTTACCACATTTGATAAGTGCATATAGAGTAGCCGCTTTGGCTCTGTGTATCTTTCCCTTTACTTTTTTCTTTTATAAAATTTAGTATAGTATTGTTTTATTTATTTTTTTCTTAAAAAAATCAATAAAACAGGTGTAAAAAATTAATGCGACAAACGTACTCAAAACACAATTTTTACTATGATTTATATTTAGTTTCTTTATATATAAATCTGTTTGCGACATAGTTCACTAATAATCTTGTGCATTACAAATTTATGTTTTTTTTAATTTTGTTGAAATGTATTTGAAGAAAAATAAAGGCTTTTTATCTTATCTTTATCTTACTAATAGGGAAACTATAAAAAATGTATAAACTATAAGAAAATAAAAAAATAAACAAAATTAAAATAATTAAAAGACAAGTAACAATAAAATTTATTACACAGTGGCAGTTTTAAGAGCTCTAAAATGTCATATGGTATTCGTTATCATGCGATCACGTTTTGCTCCGTGGGATAGGTTGTTGGAGGAGCTAAATATTCCCATGTTTAGACGTCCCGCTCTAACAAACTCATGGAACATGTCTTTTTATGGACGCACATTCTTTGCGCTGATTGGCTGCGCTCATTGAGCATCGTTTGGTAAAAATGACATGAACTGAGCAGACGCCTCATTTACGTCGCCTTCGCCAGTCAACCAGATATGGGGCGGAAAATGTTCATGATGATCACAAACATAATCTAATTAATTATATAAAATTATTTTATCTAATATTGTATATTTTATGATAATATATTCTATTTTCTGACTTATACAATGATTTATCTAATTGTTCAAGTTTGTTCTTAAATTATTACTGTTTGTTTTAGTTCATTCATTCCATATTGACTGGCGAATGCGGGGTAAATGAGGCGTCTGCTCTTCCACCAGCGCAGTCCCTTTCTTCCCCGCGAAGAAAGAGAGAGCCCCCAAGTGACGATTTTTTAGGTCACTTTCATGAAATGACGCTCCACGAGCGCAGTCAATCAGCGCAGAGAATGAGTGTCCATGAAAAAGATGTCCAATGGCCGCCTCTGCGTTCATTAGTTGTCAAAAATTCCAATTTTTAATCCTTATTGACTGACTTTTTGAGACCCTCTAACACTAAACAATTTCTGATTAAAAAGCGGGTTTAGAACAGTGTGTACATAATATAATTAAATATGCAATTAAAAAAATTATTAAAAAATTACAATACATGCAAAACATGAAAAACTTTTACAAGAAAAAATATTACAATTTTTTAAAAATAATAAGATTGTATTAATAAATAAGAATTTTTTTGTATTTTTTTATAGTTTATATATTTTTCATAGTTTCCCTTTTTGTATGTTTATAAACTCTAATATTTATTTTATGATATCTAAATTTATAAGTATTTTGTCATTTTAATGCTTATACTTATTTATGCTTATGCTTATTTATTGCTTATATTTGCCTTTTTAGAATTTCTACTATTACTACTGATAATGAGTGCTGTCCTACTCGAAAGCTTTAATAATGCCCTATGGAATGAAAGTTTTATCTTTTGTCTTACTTGCAGTTACAAAATTTAAATTCCCCAAGAATAAATCTCTCCCAACAATAATTTCTTAATACAGGTTGATATAGTCATAACAAAGAAATCTTTATCTTGGATTGGCACACTGCACTGTAAACTGTGTTTATAAACAGCTGATTGAGTGCTATGAACAAGTCTCAGTTCTCTTAGATACACCCTTATAATCTGCAAATCTAGATTGAAATCTTCGGCGTTTGCTTAATATAGCTACAATTGCATGTATCACACAACTATTTTTAAACCAACTGCAGAAACAAAATTATCCAGACAGCAGAAACATAGGAATGTTACCCTTGAAACAAAATAAGTGTTCTAAACTTTAACCAGGCACAAAAAAACTAGCCTTAAATCTATTTGTGGTAAATGCTTAAGGAAATTCCAATATTTGTTTTTGTAATGTTGAACGTAACCTCTAAAAAGGCAGTAATAAAACTGCAACTTTTCTCAAAAGACATGTTTTAGTGTTTTCGTGTTTTAATAGTACATTTTTTAACCGAATTCTTGTATCTACCTATTAGTGATGTGCCCGGAGCTTTAAGCTCCAAAGCTCTGGAGTAACTCCGCCCTATTTTTGCACTAATTTCATGAATAATAAAAGAGTGATGCCATTTATTTTTTTTGTCAATTTTTTTTTAAATTAGTTTTTTAAACTTATTTAAAACGCTAGAAATAGTTTTAAAATGCATATAGAGAAATTTTAAATGTATTTCAAGCTTAAATAAGCTTTAAATTGCTCGTTTAATTAGCGGAGCTCAGGAGCTCCTCTATAAATGGCCGGAGCTCCGGAGCATGTGTAGCATGAGCAGGTAGACACATCGATGGTACTTATTTCTATTTATATTTGTCTTAAATTGTTTATTTCTATATTTTATTGTTAATTTTTGCAGAAAACGTTTAAAATGATAAAAGCTTTAGCGTTTATTTTTACATGTAGAATGTTTCCAAAAATAAATAAGAAAAGTTTCTAAGTTAAATTATATTTGGCTGACCTCGTAAGTTTGTGTTTGAGACCTGGAGCAAACCAATTAAAATTGTCCGGTTATGACGTTTGAAAAAAATTAGAGTGGATATTTTTTTAATTCCCGCCTTTTAACAAAACAAACATAAATTAGTCAATTTTAGCCTTTTAAAAAACTACATTTTTGTTACAAATTGAAAAATTTTAAATAATTCTTAAAATATGGTATTTAATTTTTAATATTAAATTGTTTCTTTCTGAAAATTTTAAATTGTATTATTGCTAAATAGTCGATTTAATACTTCTAGGTTTAATTAGCTAGGTCAGCTAGGTTTAATTTGCCTATAAAATTTTGACGATTACTGGTATGAACCAGTGCTATAATCATCATCAGTATTTAAAGACTATGCAAATGAAATTTCTGCGTTACTATCTATAATTTTAAGAAATTGAATAACCTTTTGTAAATGACATAATCTATGGTTTTTAAATTATCTTTTGTTTTTGATTTAATTATAATCTTTAAAAATTTTTAAAAGATAGTTTAATTTTTAAAACGAAATAGAAAAATATAATATAAAATAATAACTAATGAAAATAACATAATATTAACATTTTTATAACATTAGGGAACCAAACATTTCAACCTGTGTTGTGAAAAAAAAATATAAAAAATTTTAGACAAACAGAATTTTAAGAAAAATAGTATTTAAGCAATTGCTTTCACTTAACAAAAACAGCTGAGAGAATTTAAAAATTAACGAGTAAAAACATTGACGTTAAAAATTTTTTGGATTTTTTCTATGTAATTTTTTCTAAAAGCAGAATAATCAAAGTTTCTTTAAGTGTGAAGATCACTCCAAAAAATGATTTCTTTATGATCTAAAACCTTAATTTAAAATGTTTTGTAAACAGTTTACTTTTTTTATATTACAATTCCAATAAAACTTAAAGCAAAAAATAGTAATTTTAATGTGTTTTTTAAGGAAAACATTCCGAGCGGAGCAGATGAGCCAGTTAAAACAGTTTTAACTGAGCCCATTGAAAACGTACTTGTTATCACAGTATCTGGTAATGACATAAGTTATCTGGAAGTGATAGCCTGTCGCGAGCCCGAAACATTGTCTCCTGTACCATGTTATCACCTGATAGCTCCAGAAGATCTTGCTTCAAATAACCCAGTTAACAGAATCGACTATTTTGTTGTACCTCAGGATGACCGATCCGTAATTATTTATTTTGCCGGTCCTGCAGAACTTAATGATATTCTAATTAAAAGCAGTGATGGAAATCCTGTTCAACTGGAAATTACAACAAATGGAAATAATTTTGAGCCACAAATCAATGTAAGAATTTAAAATTTTAGGATATTGTTACATGGAATGTAAAACGAAATAAATAGGAATAATTAATATTACCAATAATCTGAAATCTTAATAGTAAAGACTTTTGTCTGAAATTCAGACCGCTTTGATAAAACATGTTTGCACATCAAAATTTTTAACTTTTTTTTGAATTATCAAAAAAATCCTTAATAAAAATAGGTTTTTTAACAAAGTTTTTATGAATTTTTATGAATTGCTGTTTCAAACGATTATTTATCTCCCAAGATAAAATTCGTTTACAGAGTCTTGTTTTGTGATGAGCGTACTAGAAGCTTTGATTTTACAAGTTCTAACAAAATATTTGTTGAGATTTTTTTATAAAGCATTGAATTTTTTACTCTATTTTTTGCCTAGCTGTAAATTGGAGAAGATTTAAAAAAAAACAAAATTGATAGTTTATTAAATTACAGATTCATTACATCAAGGCATCATCATAACTGTATAACAAATTTGAAGCACCATAAACACATACTACATGATCCATTTTTGAAAAACCAATGTCATTTCTGCAAGTTTTTGATTGTGGTATTACCTAAGCAAGTTTTTAATAAAACATAAACACCCTTGAAATTTTTTAGGAACTGAATTCCAGCATAAACGAACCAAAATTAAACAGTTTTTATCCTGCATTGGGAAATGTGCGAGGTCTTAAACTAATACCAAACGCTGAAGACAGGCTAGAACTGGTGGAACTAAACGCTTGTGTACACAGAAGAACTACAACCCCAATCTCTAGCACAGTCACTGTAACTGAAACTGGATTTGGTGGTGGAGTAGGAACAACAACATCATCACTTTTCACATTTGCAACTACAAAAAGACCAGATTTTTGTAAGTTAAATTATTAGAGAGTATTTGTTTACATTGAACATATTTTTAACATTCCTTTCAAACATAAACAACCAATTTGAGATTTTTTAGCCTAATAATAAACTAACGTTTTTAACTATCACAAATTTTTAAAACAGGTTGCCCAGTTTGATTCACTTTAATGTTGCATTCTAGAGAGTTCCAGTTGAAGCAATGAAAATAATTATTTCTTAAATCTATCAAATTAAATTCTTTTATAAGCTGGTAGAGTTTGTTTAAAGTTTAATTCTGATTTGCATGAAGAATACCATAAAAAATATTTTCTGTCTAGCGCATCATGATAGCTCACATTTTAGTACAGTTTCATAAAAACAGACATAGTAATATCTTAAGCAACATGCAAATGGATCAAATATTGTATCTTTTAAATGATCTTGAACCACAGAGATGTGTCATAATATCAGAACCGCAGCATTCATGCAAGTTTTGTTATTGTTATTGATAATTGTTAATTTTGCAGAAATAATGATTTAGCACTCTGCGCCAAACCAATAACACTTGAGAGTAGTCAAATCACGGTTTCCAGTGGAGAAGAATCAGTGGATGCTCTGATTCTTAGTGAGGACAGTGAAGACCTTTGGATAGCTGATGAAGAAGATAGCAAACCCACAATAATAATTGATCTGCTGGACCGCTATGACATTGTTGGATTTGGTGTTAGATCTAGCAACGCAAAATCTTTTAAAGTCGCAAGCAGTATAAATGGAAATAATTTTAAGCGAAGGGGAGTAAGTGTTTAACATATAATTGTTATTTAAATTTTTACAGGAAATAACATTTTAAAGGTTTTCAGTTGTGATCGGAAAATGGTTTTTAGCTTCCAATCTTTACAAAAAATCCTCATAAACAGCACCGTAGATAAGTTTTAACTAAAAATAATTATATGATGATAACAAAACTGTGCATTTATATGAATGTTATAGTTTAGTTATGTTATGTTGTTGTTTAGTTATGTTATGTTGTATTAGCAGATAGCAGATAGCGGATAGTACGTTCACACCGGAATTACCTCGGATAGCGGATAGCAGATAGCAGATAGCGGATAACCGTTCACTCCAGAGTAAAATAACCTCAGATAGCGGATAGCAGATAGCAGATAGCGGATAGTACGTTCACACCGGAATTACCTCGGATAGCGGATAGCAGATAGCAGATAGCAGATAGCGGATAACCGTTCACACCGGAATTGCCTCGGATAGCAGATAGCAGATAGCGGATAACCGTTCACACCCGAATTGCCTCGGATAGCGAGCAGATAACAATGGAATCGGATAGCGAATAAGGCGAGTTGCTGCATGCAACAACTTTGTACTGCTGGCAAGCTAAATTAAAGATATTTTTTCTTTTGTTTTTTTTTCCTTTTTATTGATTTTACAAAAATATTTTTATAAATTTCGATTGTTTAAAGTAAAATATTTTTTGAAGTATTTTCTGAAATTGTTTTTTTTAATTCAGTTGATTTCATTAAAACCAATGGTTTTTAAAAAGGTTACAAAAATCTACAAGGTATTTCTTTAATTTATGTATTGGGTAGGGGTTAAAAATATATTTAATTAGTATTTAAATACTAAATAAATACTACTTTTTTAGGGGTAAGTATTTATTTAAAAGTATCAATACTATTTTGAAAAGGTCGGTATTTTATTGGTATTGTATTCAAGTTTTTAAAAAGTATCAAATACTTTGGAGTATTCGAATACTAAAACATTTATAAAATACTAATTAAATACTGTTTTTTTTGCAAACTTAATAAAACAGGTTCTCTCACTCGAAAAATTAGCACTCAGATCATTTTATTAATAAAAATACACGACAGAATAAGTCGAAATGATACGTTAGCTGACTGCGCGTTAAAAATTGCAATTATTCCGGAGGTCTGGAGCTCCGGAGCTCCAGACCTTTTTGTGTACTAATTTCATGAATGATTAAAGAGTGGTGCAATATATTATTTTGTCAAAATTTTTTTGCAAATTAAATTTTTTCCAAAACTTATTTTAATCAGTAAAAATAGTCCTACAAATAGTAATAGAGTAATTTAAAATGCATTTCAAGCTAAAGCCTCAAATTGCTTTTATAAGGGGCGGAGCACTGGAGCTCCGGAGCTTTCTTCGCTTTATATGGCCGGAGTTCCGGACCTTTATATTGGAAGGTAGGAACATCACTAATAAGCATTTAAAAAAAATTAATTTACAAAGAAAATCGAAAACTTTGTTTAAATCTTTATTATAATAATATTATTTACTTATTACAAACAATTTTACACAAAACCAAAAAAAAACAAAATTTTTGTTTCCAGGAATGTTTACGCTTGTGTACTATTTTGCCAGCGTTTGCAGTTATATGAGAAAAACGGAAAAAGCGGGAAAAATTTTGTCGCGGAAATTTTTCCCTCGAGAATAAATCTTCCACGGTGGAAATTCTTCCCCATAAATTGTTGTTACGGAAATATTTAGCTACAACAAATGAAACATACAATCTATTTTTCTTAATGATTTGAATACTTAAATAGTCTATTTAACAATAAATCCAATAAAATTTTTTTAGCAAAAACAGTTTAATATTAAACTGTTTAACTCCCATAGTTTACCAATTATTTATAAAATTGCTCAATTTGGAACAAAAATGCATTTTTTTTAAAAAAAATACAAGTTGACAATTCACTGGTGACTATGGTTGAATTACATCAGGCTGACCTCGAAAGTTTGTACTGAACCTCGAGACATGAGCGGACCAATTAAATTAAGTCTGTTTAAGGCCTATCTTATATTCCCGCCAAACTTTTTTTTTGTTTTGTAGCTTTTTAAATTTAGATGTATATTTTATAAATTTGTAAGTTAGTTTTACTTATTTGAAAGGTACATGATTTTTTATTCCCTCGTCAATTATATTTTTAAAACACTGCCACAACAATTCTTCAATCCTTGAACAGTTTGAAAAAGATGATCCCAGTTGATTGCTGACAAAAAAAAGAAACAACATTTCGTAATCAGCATTGGAAAAATCTGGAACAAACTTAACCGACAGTTTTAGATGAGATTTTAAAAAGGTCACAATTGATTGAAAATTTAATGATCAGATAAAAAGAAACCTGGCAAAATTTTTATGTCTTGCAAAAATTCAGTATCGTTGGTCAAAAGTAGATCTAAAAAGTTATTGTTCCTAGTAGGTTTCTTGAAAAAATAAGTTAACGCAAGTTCGTCAAAAAAATTTATCCACTCTTCTTCATTTTAATTATTAGATTTCAACTAAAAATTATACCAGTCACAACCTGGTAAATTGAAGTCGCCCGTAATAATAACAGAACTTTAAAAATTTTCTGTAATTTTGCGTAATATTTCAAAAATAACAAACTCATCTATTTTTATAGTTTACGGTTTTCTATAAAGACCAATTAGTCTAATTTTTGAATTATTATTTAACTTTATATCAATAGCAACGATTTCAGCTCAGCTTACAGTTTACAGCTTATAGCTTAAGCTTACAGTTCAGAGAGTCTCATAAGGGGGTTAAAACTTTTTAAAAAAATATTATGGACATCTGTATGCTTGACAAATCGTTTTTACCAAAAAAGGCGAAAGGGATCCTTGGTAACTACTAAACGAAGTGAATTAAGTGAGATATCATTGCAAAGCTTACAATTCAGGGATTTATCAATAGAAGGATTGAATTTTGATAAAATTAGCAAATGAATCTGAGTTTAAAAAAATAACACGGACATTTTTAATCTGGACAACACATTTTTACCGGAGGAGGCCCTATAAATTTTAAAAGTTAAATTTTTTCTGCTGCTAATTGTTGCTATTACTATTATTTGTCAGCCGTAGGGCTGACACGGACTACTTTGTTTTTAAAAATTATCCTCAATTGTTTATTAAAATGATCGCTGCTGGTGATAAATTAAACTTTTTTATCGATTTGCTAATTATTTTTAGCTAAACTCATTATTGTTTTTTCCTCCTTTTTTTCCCTGTCGTTTCGCTTTTTTCTTTCCTCATGTTAATGTTTGGTCATAATATCAGGCGCGTATATAGGATTTTGCCGAGGGAACGGGGATGGTCTGCCAATGTCTCGGCGGTTGTTAGGGTGCGAAGCGCTGTAACTGCGCCGTGTGGCAACACAAAAACGACACGAAGCGTCAGCTAGCCGGTCTGGGGTGTGTCCCCCCCCCAGCCGCTGAAGCGAAAATTTTAATATAATGGCAACCATATATAATATAATATATAATTTAGTTATTTCATTATCCAATATATTTATAAAGGTACAGTTTTCGCTGTTTTAAAAAGATCCATTGCGAGAGTTACACCAGCCTAACCTTTGCAATCATATTAAATAGTCATCTGTCATGCAAATCAAATTGCTTCAGGCTTATGTTTTAGGGGATTTTGAAAAACACTAAACGAAAAAAGATTCCGCAAATACGATAGAAAATAAATAATATATGCAAATAAACAAACAAGCTTATTTACGTATATTCTCTATTTAATTTTTTTACATTGGAGGACGCTCGAATTTTTTAATATCAAAAAAATATAACTTGTATTTTTGTCTGTTCCGCCGCTGTGAAAATAGCTCAAAGAATAGAGCCGAAACAGGTAATTTAATACTTTTAAATAATCATTAGATATATTATTAGCTTAAATTTTATATTTGTTATTATGACTTTTTATGTATTTGTTTTTATTTTACCATTTAGTTTAAAA
>JASAMX010004752.1:0-10238 GCA_030248175.1 Microlaimidae sp. YZB2_3 | reverse complement strand
CTTATGTATTATTACTTGATAAGATTCGTATTGCTATAGAAAAAATTTAGTCCGAAAAACATTGAAAAATTCAGATTTAATATAAGGTGACTTTTAATTTAACAAATACATTTACAGCTAATTTGTTTTATGTAATAAATATAAACATTAAAGAAAAAGTCACCTTATATTAAATCTGAATTTTTCAATGTTTTTCTGAAAATTTCACAAAATCTGTTATTAATTTACAGGTTTTAAAGAGACTTGTTTCAGTCTTTTCAGGCATCTAGTTTTTAGACTTATGTAGCTTTATACTATTCCATTTAATATAAGGCTTTTTTTTCGAAACTTTGTTTCGTCTTTTGCTAGAATTATTGTATTATTTGTGTTTTTATCGAATGTTTCATCATATGTGGGCTTAAGTTGGGTTTCTCATATATTTATATTTTTTGTTTTAAGCTATTTCCGAAATGCGGTTTGCGTTTTTTTGCCGCAGAAATTTTTTTTTATTTATTTAAAAGCGCAGTCTTTCGCTGTGGAAAAATAAGCCACAAGTGCCGAAAAAAAACGGCGCTAATATGTTGCGTTTGACAGTCGGCTGTGTTTCTAAACGTAAACATACACAAAATTTAAGAAAACAAAAGACTTCTATTTGGTTTTCTTTTTTTTCTTTTTTTTTTAGGTGCATGCAATTTCATGTCTTTTGCTAGAATTTCCGCCTTTTAATGCATTGAATTTAATGTCATTTATTAAAGATAAAAAACATTAAAAAATTTACTCATTTTAAAAAAGACGTCATGGTCTCCTCATAATATAAATACAATTATTTTCATATCCAAAACTTCAATGTAATTTTAAGCAGTATACTATACAAAAATTAAGTCTGTGTAACTCCGTAAAATTGTATGGAACCTAAAAGAACCATATAAAAGAGTGTGTTTGTCTTCTCTTTAAATTTTTTTAGTTAGACCTGATTTAAACACTTTTTTGGAAATTAGCTTTATTTAGACTTTTGTTTTGTGCCTGATTTTTCTGGATTGATGATTTATTTTTAAACAACAAAACCACACCATTGTAAATGGTTTTTTCAGGTTCCATACAATTTTACGAGGTTACCCAGACCAGTCTTTTCTCGCATTAAATTTTTGGAGTGATTGTAGCTTCATAGTATTCATTATAAAAAAAGAGTTTTTTTCTGTTTCGGTTTTGATAAATTTCCGTCTATTGAAACATTGTATCCCGCAGCGCTCACACGTCACCCAAGATTTATTTCATTTTATTTTTTTAAATATTTTTATTGTTGCCATATGGCTGCTAATTAGTGGTAAGGATTTTTTTTCGCTCTTCCCGTTGCAAATTAGTAATTTTTATAAAAAGTTAAGGAATTATAATTTAAACCAAAAAAATAACCAAAAGAGAATGTGTATTACTGAATGAAGTTACTTAATATGTAATTTAGTACGGAAAAAAAGTGTCACACAAGTACCCCAGTACCTAATGCGTAACTTGGAAAAAAACTGGTCGTTTTTAACATGAACGGAAAAAAACCAAAAAAGCCACATTATTAGCACAACTATGAGAAAGTATAACTACAAATACCACCTAAGCCCATTAGTTAGCGACTTATGAGAGAGTGTATATGACTGGGAACTTAACATTTAGAAATAGAAGTCTAGCAAAAGACGAAACAAAGTTTCGAAAAAAGGCTTATAATAAATGGAATAGTATGAAGCTACATAAGTCTAAAAGCTAAATGGCCAGAAAAGACTGGAAACAAGTATCTTAAAACCTGTAAGATAATAACAGATTTAGAGAAATTTTCAGAAAAACAAAACCGAATAAAAACAATACGTGTAAAAGCTTTTAGTTTGCGTTTTTAACCATAAATAAAACCGTCATGAATTTAATTCTTTCAAGATAAATTTCTTTTAAAGTGGATTAACTTTTACATGAGTTTAACCAGCCGTAAAATACCATAGTATTAGTTAAGTCACATGTCGTCAAAACGATCAAAAACAAAAAAAGTATAACGCAAGCGTTCACAGTAACCAGGAAAATTTCTGTCAAAAAAAGTTATCCGCATTCGGCGTATTGAATTTTTTGATTTGTCATTATCATTATTTTCGTATAAAGCAAAACGTACAGCCATATTAACGGCTTTTTAAAATCAAATATCAAGATTTTCATAAGTCCGGAAAACATTGAAAAACTAGATTTAATATAAGGCGACTTTAATTTAACAAATACAGCTGACGAGCTAATTTGTTATGATAAAATAAAAATGTAAAGAAAAGTTAATAAAATATAAAGAAAAAGTTAAAAAAAACATAAAGAAAAAGAAAAAAAAGGCCATTTTTTCCATGATGAACAGAGGTTTTAAAATACGGGCAATAGAGCATAACGTACGAATCCGGAAAAACGATAAAGGTTGCGGTGGCAGGTGAGGTGGCAATTTAGCATCTACGCGCAAAAAATCAGCTCCAAATATTTACCACAGGAAAAAATTTTTGGGGACCCAAAAAAAAAACAAAAACAAAAAAAAGTTAAGCAAATTAAGATTATTAGTATAAAATTCAGGTATGTTTAGCAAAAGTTTTTAGGTTTTTAATATCAGAAAAATATGGAAATATTTTATGGTTAAATTATATCTGGCTGACGCTGAAAATTAGAATGCAGACATGAGGGGACCAATTAAAATTGTGCGGTAATGACGTTTTAAAAAAAAAACAAATAAAAACGCAGAATTTTTTTTAATTGAACATTTTTACAAAATATACTAAAATTAACCATCTTTAGCCCCTTAAAAGTTTGTGTTTGGGTTTTAAATTAAGTAAATTGATAAATAATTATTAAATTACGGGTTTTGATCTTTATTTTTAAACCGATTTCGTTAAAAATTTTGAATGTTTTTGTTGTTAAATAGTCGATTCAATACTGTAAATTTCGCGGTCAGCTAGATTTTATTTGCCTATAGTTATGTAAAATGCTTATGTTTTTAATTGGCTAAAAAACTATTAAAGGTTTTGTGATTTTTGATGACGCCATCAACAACGGTTAACCGCGCAGTGACTTAACACATTTAATATAAGGGAAAGAGCGCTCCGCGCTCTTCCCTGATACCGGAAATCAAAATATATACTCAAAGCACAATTAAAAACAAAAATATAAAAAGTCACTTTTTATCACTTTTTTTTATTATTCTTTAATGTGAATATTAGATGTAAATCAAAAAAAGAGTGATGCTAGGAAAGTTTATCCGATTAATTTTATCCGAGTTTCCAAGATTAATGTCGCAAAATCAATGTTTAATCTGGCGATTTCAAAGGTTCATATTATAATTAGTTTCTATGACCGGATCGCGAGTTGGGTTCCAAATACGTCCGCTTGCAGAACGAAAAAAGAAGCGTTTAATATTTTGGCAAAATTGAGCTAAACAGTCGAAAGAATACAGCAGAAAAATATCAAAATATTAGGGATGATGGGGTACTTTGTTAAGCAATTAATTTTGGCTTTGCTGATCGAGGAAATTGGCACATTTTAAATTTTTTCATAATCGGGTTTATTATTAGGTCCAAAAGCATTTTGATGGCATAATATTTTAGTTTCTGGTTTGGGATTTTGGTATTTCAAGAAATTGTTAACAGAATTAACAGAAAATGTTTTAGGGTTTATTTTGGGTGTTTCATTCAAAACAGGGTCAAATTAATATTTTTACATGCTTTTAATTGAGTTGAAATTTGTGCTAATATTTTCTTTTTAACAGAAGGTCTAATTTGTTTGGGTTCTTGTCTAACGGACAAAGAACATGGCGGAGGAGTGCTATTTTTAAAATGGTGCGCATCGTATGACGGGGAAATTCCACGCATGTTTAAGTGGTTTCTTTGAGCGTGCGGTATTGGAGATCGTAAAAATCGTGAAGACAATCTCGGGCTATATGACTGGTTTTGATTTGGGAAACGTCCACGTTTTCCACAAAATTAACACATATAGATATATAAACGAGGGGTTTGGGCAAAAGTGGAGCGACCATTTTCGGTTTTAAACTGCTCAGAAACTTTGGGTATTTCTTTGCGCGGACACGGAAAATTATTACAACTGTTTTCTAAAAAAAATGGAACCTGCTGGGGATTATTAAAATTGAGAGGGTTACGGTAATTTTTCTGGTATATATTAGAAATATTTCCGCGGTGGCGGTTCAAATTGCTATTACGTTTGGAAGGTTGGGTTTGGGTAGTTTTTTGGTTAAACTCATCTGTTTGTTTGATTTGACAATATTGTATAACGTGGCCTATATTTCCGCAGTATAAACAAGTTAAATTACTGATGTTAAAATCGGAATTTCGCTGTGGGGTTATATTAGCAGGAGGGGTTCTTAAGGTGGTTGGCGCGGGTAAAACTGACTTAGATTGTATAGCAGTTCTAATAACACAGACGAAACTGTTTCTCTCAAATTTTGCATTCGCGGTACGAAAGGAGGCGCACTAAGAAGGGTATTTTTGGCAAGATTTGCATTTCAATCGTCACGGCTTGAGGGATATAATAGTTAATGGATTTATTTTGTCCCGCTATTTTTAACACAACGTGGCGGTACTCGGGTTTTAAACCGCGCAAAAAACTACTAGCACGGGTAACTCTGATTTCAGTCCTTTAGGGAAGGGTAGGCCATGTGGGTGACTTTTTTTTAACACACTGGGCGATTTCCATAACGGTTTCGTCGGGTTTTTGGTTTAAAAAATAAACTTCGCACATAGCTTTAAGGGATTGGGCATCCTCAACCCAATTTTTTGGCTAAGTGGAACATTAAGGTATCATAGCTTTGACGAACATTAGTAGGTGCTTTAGAAAAAATGCGAAAAGCGGAGTGATTTAAATAACTGCTTATGGCAGCAGCTTTTTTAGCTTGGGACCAGTTTTTTTGAGAAGTTTCATAGTCAGGAATTACTAACCAATCACGAACGATCATAGGGTCAAGTCCATCTCCAGAAAAACGGTGCAGACTTAAACGAGAGTTTTCGACAAGGGTATCTTGCAGGGCATAAAGGTATTGGGACTTCATAATTTTAGTTGCAGAAAATTTTTTAAACTCAAAAGTTTCACTTTCCAAAACAGCGAATTTTCGTGAGCAAGACGCGCCAGGGTTTTGGCGTTCGCTTGAGCGTCTACGAGGTTTTGGCAACTCGAGCGCAACTGTTAGCGTTTTTTACCTGCGGAACGAAACGAAAAAAAGCTTCTAAAAAGAAAATAACGTTTTCCCTCGTGTTTCAAGGAAAAATATAAGGTTTTTAACAGACTTTCCGCTCTTCAGCGCGGGCGTGTTGTCTCTTGGGCTTTTTTGTTCGGTGTTTTTTCTCGGTCTCTGCTTTTTGGGTTTTTTTTTTTGCTTGCCTTTTTTTTTTTCGGTTTTCCTTTCTTGTTTTGTTTGTTTTTTCTGCTTGTTTTTTTTTTTCTTGTTTCGTTTGTGCTTTCTTGGTTGGGCCCGGAGTGATAAAAAAATTAAACTCCGGTGGCAAAAGAAAATAAAAAGGTATAAACGACGGTGCGATTATAAAAAAATGTCACAGTAAAGTAAAAACAATGTTACCACGATGACTGTAACAAGAAATGATCCAAGAAAGGATGCAAACAAGCAAATAAAATATAAACAAGGGTTTCCGGAGCATAAAAGTGCATAGAAAAGTGCGTGAGGTGCACAAATTGCGTCAATCGACGGCAACAAATGCTGAAAAACGATAAACGGAATAGGCTTACCAAAGTGCTCGGTTGAGCAAAAATTGACACGGTCTACTGAAGCTAAAGTATAGACAGTGGGGGCTTAAACCCGAAACTAAAGTAGAAGGTGACAAAAACAGCAACAAAAAGTACAAGCTTTAAAATGCCGCAAGTTTACGTTCGAAAATTCTTAGAAACAAAAGAACTTTACACCAAAGGGTTCTGAAGCAACGGAAAGGTAAAGGTAAAAAACAGGGTAGAAAAGTAGGTTTTTGGAAAAAAATGACACTACAGTTAAATTTTTTACCACCTGTCTGGTGGTTAGAACCCGAAATGTAACGAGTTGGATTGGTTGTTTATTGGAGTTTAGTTTGCCAACAAGTTACGAAGTGTAATGTAATTAGATTTGATTGGTGAAAAAAACAATTTTATATAAAAACCGTCTATGTTTTCAAAAGGATATCACAATAAAACAATAATAAACTAAAATTAGGATAAAAAGAGTTTGGACGTTGCACGGTTTGAGTGCGGGCTGTGAGGTTGGGTTCGGGCTGTGTTAAGCTTAGGGTATTTGGGTTGGGTTAAAGGGTTCCGGCTGTCCCGTTGGGTCTTTTCACCGATACAGTCTCTTCTTCTTTTTCCCCCTTTTTCTGATAACTAGGATTTGGTGGCACTATTTATATGTCTTGCCTATAGTTATTGTATGATCTAAATGTTCTAAGATGAGTTACTTTAAGGGTTAAACCCAAAGGCGGTATTTCCGATTCCTAAGATGTCTGGGTTATTCCTTTTTGGGTTATTAATATAAATATCGGAATGTCACTTCTGGAGATTATTACACAAAAGGGAAAGTTATGATTTAGTTATGATATGAGTTACGTTTAAGAGTCCTCCTGCAGAGGACTCTTAAACGGAAATGACGTTAATCTGTAATGAGTGGTGAGCTAAACGAAAATATTTGAAGTGTCTTTAAAGAGTTTATGAAATTAGATACATTAGGGTTAATATTGGAAAGTTGATAAGTTAAAGGTATACGAAAGGGTTATTAGGGTGTTACACCTCCATTATAATTGCATAGTAGCCATTTTAATTCGGCGAATTAAAATGAAGAAGAAGTCATTATAATAGCCATTTATTGATTAAACTTCTGTACATATACTCACAAGTGTAATACTGTCCGGAATCTATGAGTTTTATGTTGTTGGTGACCGACACGTGAAAACTTGTGCGGCTCGGACAGTATTACACTTATGAGTATATATATGAAGTGAAATTAAATCAATAAATAGCTATTGTAATGGCTTCTTTTCCATTTTAATTCGCTGAATTAAAATGGCTAAGGCTAAGCTAAAATGCCTTTTTTCAACGAAGCATATCTCGGGGTGGAATGATCCACCAAAAATGTTAAGGATACTGAACTGACCGAAAAAATACCCTTTTTTCCAACATATAGTTTTCTTCTGTCCGTTACATATGACACGAGTTATACACAAAAACCAACAGATATCCTGATCATATTGTTCTACCTTAAGCAAGCAAGTCGAAAAAATTTAAAATATTTCAAGAAATATTTATCACGTTTTTAAGCATTAATTCTGCAAAAAACATAGAATATTTGTGTTGGTTTTGCGTGCAAGAGATAACAACAAAATGTTATAATTATATTTTAATAATTACTTACTCTTAGGTTCACAGCTATAATAAAAATTTTCAGGTTTAGATTCCTCAAAGCTAAAGCCGCTCTTGCTAAATCTACTCGATCGCGATTCCTAAGTATAATTATACAATTATTTAAGTTATTGTCGTGCTAAGAAGAAATTTTAAGTGTATTCGTGAATATATAAGAGAAGAATGTACCACTCAATACAAAAAATCGCACCCATCCGTGCATCGGTTTGCCATAAATAAACCCCCCGGGGGGGTTTATGTACCCCCCCCCCGGGGGTACATAAACCCCCCCAGGGGAGTATATAAACCCCCCCGGGGAGTATATAAACCCCCCCGGGGGAGCATATAAACCCCCCCGGGGGAGTATATAGACCCCCCGGGGGAGTATATAGACCCCCCCCTGGGACCCCCCTGGGGGAGTATATAGACCCCCCGGGGGAGCATATAAACCCCCCGGGGGAGTGTATATGCTCCCCCAAAATTTAAAAAAAAATTTTTTAAATTTTGGGGGGGGGGGAGGTCTATATACCCCCGGGGGAGTATATAGACCCCCCGTACATAAACCCCCCCAGGGGGTTTATTTATGGCAAACCGATGCACGGATGGGTGCGATTTTTTGTATTGAGTGGTACATTCTTCTCTTATATATTCTTGATGTATTGGTATTTTGAGTAATTTGTGTTTAGAATATTAAAATTTCAAAATAATCTGAAATGTTTTTTAAACAATTTTTGTTTTTATACTAAAAATATCACAATCAATGAAACCAAAAAGGCAAATCAAATAACTATACATTATTTATTATAGGTTTGTAAAAATTAGGAGCTGCAATTAAAAGTACAAAGTGTTAAAATTTTGGCGTCTAAAAATTGGTGATCATGAAAAAAAATAGTCTGCATTGAGAAGGTAAATAGCTCCAGCAGTCATAAAACATAACTACAAAGTAATACAAGTGCAATACAGAATAATTTTATAAATCAAGGTGTCTTTGTTTTTTTTGAGTTTTTTTTATTTTTACCCTTTAATTAATAAGTTTACAAAAAAAGAAGAAAAATGCAAAAAATATTTTATTTAAAATATTGTGTTGTTTATCATGGGTGGCGCGGGAGCGCCACGGGGCGATTTAGCCCTGTGGCGCCGCGCAAACCATTATTAGAGAACGTGGGTAAATTTTAAAATTCAGAACCTTCTTCTTCTTCTTCTTTTTCTTCTTCTTCTTGTTATTATTCCAACGCTTCATCATTAAAGGCGATAATCCTCATTCGTTACTGATTGATCAAAAATAAACATGGGCTCATTCGAAAAAAGAAGGAATTATGCAACTTTCTTAGGAAGCACTTTTTTCATTTAGGTCTTTGTTATCGATTTATTGATCAAAATAAAAAATTTGAAAAATAGACAAATAAAAAATCCCAACCGCACAATAACAGCCTTTTGGCAACAATAAGGATTGTACAGAGCAAACAACCAACATCCCCTTATAAAAACCGCACAAAAAAAGCAGACCCGTTTTAATTGGTGGCAGAAACGGAACCAGTTTCCAGCGCCATCTGCTTCAACAGCGCGGAAAACGGCGAAAACAACAGAGTATTTTTTTAATTCTTGCATTACTGATGACAAATTTAATTCAAAGTTTTATTTATTAAAAAATAATAATAAGCGTCGCGGGAGCGCCACGCGCCGGTAATCATCATTGGTGCGGGGTGCCACACTGCAATTTAACCCACGGCACCGCGCCAACTATACTTAGAGAACGTGAGTAAATTTTGTAATTCATGTTCATCATGTTCTTCTTCTTATTATTATTTTTACTTTAAAAATTATAATTGCAATCATTGGGGCACGGCATCGCGCCAACTATATTTAGAGAACGTAGGTAAACTTTGTCTGGAGGGCAACTGCACCGCACTAACTATAATTAAACAACGTGGTAAATTTTGTAATTAAATTTCTCTTCTTCTTCTTCTTATTTTTTTTTTTTAAAGTATATCTCGGCCACGGAATGATTATAAACATATGTCATTGCGCAGTTAAAACTATAGTTTATTAGGCTATTTTTTTAATTCAAAAAAGTGGTAGACTAGCCTTGAAAAATGCTCTAAGAATAGAGTGAGAAAAAGGGGCGATTTTTCCCCGGGCTTATGTTTAGACAGAAAAGATGTGGACTAGGCTAAAATGGACATCATGTGGACTATAGGAAATTTGCATTTGGTTTGGGCAGCTGCTCACTAAATAAAAATTTCTAACATATGATAATGATTTGTTTATACATTGATCTAATCACAAAGCGCTGTTGCATTTTTTTTTAGTTTGATGAAATGTCAATTTAAAAAATCATACTCACAGCAATCTTTGACAAGCACGGAATCGCCACTTTTTCAAATTTATAATTGCTTTTTACACATACAAATATAACCTTCTAATTGAAAAAATGGCTATTTCGCGCTTGTCAAAGATTGCTCTGAGTATGATTTTTTAAATTTGACAATTCATCAAACTAAAAAAATGCAACAGTGCTGTGTGATTAGATCAATGTATAAACAAATCATTATCATATGGTAGAAATTTTTATTTAGTGTGCAGCTGCCCAAAACAAATGCAAATTTCCTATAGTCCACATAATTTCCATCTCAGCCTAATCCATATATTTTCTGTCTAAACATACGCCCCGAAAAAAATCGCCCTTTTTCCTGCTCTATTCTTAGAGCATTTTTCAAGGCTAGTAAGAATAAAAATAAGATTAAAATGATTTTTTTTTTAGGTTTTCTTTAAGTGTGGAGTATTATTTTGTTAAAAAATGTTTACAGTTGAATTAACTTCCCAAAAAAAACACTAAATTAAGTATTGGTTATATCAAAAAAATACGAACAAAAAACCTGGCT
>JASAMX010004751.1:0-11034 GCA_030248175.1 Microlaimidae sp. YZB2_3 | reverse complement strand
TCATTTTTTTCAGTTTTTTATATCAAAAAGTGTTATTTACACTTAGGTAAATAACCTATTCACAATTGCTACGGGAATATTTTTCTAATTTTTACAATTTAAAAAAATCTATTGGCCGTTTGTAAATAAATAATACATTTCCCGCATTTTTCAATGATGCGCTCGTAAATTTAAATTTATTTATAGCTATCGATCAATACTTTAGTCGTGCGTTTCTTTGTTATTTCTATAAATAAATTTCGAGCAAATTTCAAACATTATTGGTGGATTATTCAAAAATATTGTAATGTTCTATTACCATGTAACTGCTTTAAATTTTCGTAAAAAATTGATTTTATTTAAATCATTAATCTTTATTTTAAATAAATTCAATGACATAAACTTAATCATTATAAAAATCAATCAACAATGGATATTTTTTATTTTTTTGGCTGATCAAATCGGTTAACTACAATTGCCGAACATTAAATTACAATTTACGACTAAGAAAATATTATATTTTAGAAATTCAATCTTATTTAGTGGACTCTTTTCTGGTAATTATAGTGTCGATAAATTAGATTTGCACACCCCTTCTTCCACATCATTTATTATGTTTACTCGTTTTTATTTTTCTATTTTTTATCTTAGACGAATTCAAATATGAAAATTTTTGAAACTATATATGGTATTCTTCACCAATGTTTTGTTTTGTATAATTAATCATTAGGTTTAATATTTACCTAAAATGTTAAAAAAATTTATATAATAAGAAGTTTTTTGAAAACCTCGAAAATATAATGAAAATGATTGGGAAATATGATTTTTATGATCATTTAAAAAACTGGTAAAAATATCCATGAACAATTTTTCAAATTATATCCAACAATTCGTCAAATTTTTTACCTAAATGCTACTAAAAAAGTTCACAAAACTAACACACAAAATTTATATATTGTTAAAAATACAAAACCAAAAATTATATAAAAATAAGAACTGTAGTGTTTGAAAACTAATTTAGAATTTTTATTAGAGATTTTCCGCTACATAAACAGTTTTTCCCCTAAACTTTCAAGCAGTGTTTTTTAATGCAAAATTTTTATTATGGACGATATTTATATTTCAAATCGAAAAATATATGAAGAATGTAAATCGTGTTGTCTTATCCATTTAGACTTGTCTGTTTATTTTCCCAATTGGACTGTGCTATTAATGTGTCGTTATGATGAGGCATAATTCGGAATAGGCTTTTATTTGGAAGTCATGTAATATTTGTAATAACAACCGATTACGAAATCCCAGGACTCTGTACGACTATGGACTATTATTCCTGATAGGAGGATTGCTGCTTGATCTAAGTTTTATCCACTTTTTCTGAGCACTGGTCACAATTTTTCCGTTTGCACACCATTTATATAATATCTTTGGTGCGTATAATTCGCTCTGCCCTGCTAATAAGAAAAAATAAATTCAAAAACAGTCACACTGCAAATTAATTACCGGAATAGAAGTGTTTCAATTTACAAAGCTTAATCGCCAAAAAAGAGTGATCGGCGCAATATATACTTAATTTGGATATTGGACGGAAATAAGCGGATTAACAAGGCGCGTCCTTTTTTGCCCGTAATTTTGTTTCGCGCGCTTCCGCCATATCAGAAGAGCGGTTCAAGTGCCGTCTTATCACCCCGCGCATCCATCCAACCTAAATTTCAAAATTTTTACATGAAATAAGCCAGCTGGTCCATCTTTTTTACTCACATCCAAAATTTTTTTATTCATACTGTATAAGCGAATAATTGTAATGCCTGGCTCATACTTCAGTCAAAATGTCTAAAGTCTCAAGTACAAACGACAAAAACAAAACGTTTAATTTTTAGTAATCTATAATAGATTTTTTGGAATTTTAATACTTTTTTATATTTTTTCTAGGTTTAAATGCCAAAAATACAAAAAAAAATTTAAAAAAAACACGTTTAAATCAGCCAAAATTCAACTTTTTTTTGTTTTTAGCCTTTAAACATGTTGGACTAGGCTTAACAGATAGTATGGCATTTTCACATAATAAATAACTACATGACGTTTTTTAAACACTTTCCGAGGAAACTACGCACTGTTCGAATTGTATAACGAACAATTCCTATGCTACGTAATTGATTTCGTCAAATCGTTAACTGGCGGTTTCTATCGACAGAATATTAGCAATTGTATTCTTTTTACAAAATAAAAAGGACTTAAAGAAAAATTATACTAAATGCTTTTTTATCCTTTTGCGATTATTATTGGAGACCAGACCCGGAAAGCAAATCGCTTTTTGCTGCGGTCAGTGTAAAAGGCCTGCGAAATAAGATGCCTGAAGTGGATGGACGCAAAACTTAACATTGAGCTGAACTGGCGTGTTCTCTTTTCCACGTTTTAGACACAGTTTTTGACCTCAAAAACCACAAAGCGTTATTGTGCAGTGCAATAACCTTTTTTTTAATTTTGAGGCAAAAAAGCGTATGTAGCATATTGACAGAAAAAGTCCATTTTTGCCATCAATATCTTGAAATTTGACAAATTTGTTCGTACATAACAATATTAATAACATTTATACTACATAAAAATAACAATAATTCGAGCGTGTTTTGTTTGTTTATTTTGTTTTCCAAAGTAGTAATCTTTTTATACAAAAGTGGCTGTTGATATTGTCATCTTGCACAATATTAGAACTAACATTTTTTATGGGCCAGTACAGCGTGATATGACTAAACCTTGTTAAAGGATTAAGGAAATGTATAAGTGAGATTTAATTGTATAATAAATTATTAAAGAGAAAACTGACTCACTGAATTTTAACAGCGTTTGTAAAATTGATTAATATTTAATGAAACAATATCATTTTTAATAATATCTTAAGACATAACTAAATTTTTTTCACCTAATGCTTTCTGAGAGTAAAAAAATACTTTACATGTAGGGTAACTGACTTAATTTCGGCCACGCCTTAATTTCGGCCACCAATTTATGGTGTTAGAAAATTGGCTTATTTTTAAAACACAAAAGAACTAGCACAAAAGTAACTGGATTAATGTTGAATAAAGTGTTTTTGCAAAAGTTTTTTTATTTTTATTATTCTACATTATCAACATTTTCATACAAAAAGTGAATTTTTTTATGATTTTCTTAATTTTTGCTTTGTGTTTAAACTGCATCAAATTTAGAACGAAGCATTATATAACCTTAAAATATCTTCTATTTAAGGCTCAAAGTTGTTAATTTTCATGTTTTGATATTTTCTTTAAAATTATTTTGCAATGCGTTTAACTAACTGCGCATTTTAAGATTCCGTTAATTTCGGCCACCTTAAAAAATAGGTGAAAGAACCTACCGTTTTTTGCTTTTTTTAAATATCATTGTACTACCGTATTTATAAAGAATTTTGTTTGCTCGTTTGACTTTGTTTTGACGTTTTTTAAGCCAAAAATAAAAATTGAACAAAAAATACAAGTTATTAAAACTTGTTTTTTAAGGTTTTGACATAATTATTTAAAGTCTTGCTAATAACTATTAAAGTTCGCAAACGGGAAAAATTAAGTTATATGTACCAAGAACAATACCTAAGGGTAAATTTGCAACCTTTAGAATTTTTTATTGTTCGTTTAAGCAATAGTTATGGCCAGTTTTTTGTAGGTGGCCGAAATAAATGGCACGCGCCTTAATTTCGGCCACTTTGAAAAAAAGTTTAAACCTTCACTGATTTTTAAGTGTAACAGAAATATTCAAATTTTGCACTGGAATAACAAATATAGCTATTGTTTGATTTTTAGGCCAAATTTTGGCTTGATTGAAAAAGCCAGAAAAAACTTGTTCAAAAAAATAGAAAAAGGTGGCCGAAATTAAGTCAGTTACCCTATAATATTGTATTTTGAAAAAAAAATGTGCAAAATTAAAATAAAAGAAAAACAATTTCGGTGCCCTTTTTTTAACTATACTAGTGTAACTGTCATACCCCAAAAATGACATATAACTTTCATTATTGGAAATTTATTTTAAATCTATAAGTTTGATTTTTTATTAAAAACTGCAACAAAAAATTGGAAAATTTTACTTAAACATTACAATTTAAAAGTTATCGCAATAAACAAGATTCCTTATTTGTATGTTGGTTTTTCTTTGTTTATGTATTCCAAAAAAAAAACGTTTGGTTTTAAATTTTGAAAAGCTCAGCTCTGAAGAGCTATGTAACTAACATCAAAATAGTGTGTTATTCTTTTAATTTTTGTAAAAATTATATTTTATTACAAAACATAATCTTAGAAGACAACTATCTTTAGGGACATTAATAGACCTTAATTAGGTAAAAAATTATTTTTTTATTTTTTAAGTAAAGTTCGCAAAACAAAACAAATAAAGTGTGTTAATAATAAACGGATTTTGATCAATTTTAATGCGAAACAATTTTAAATGAGTTAATAGACTAAACACAGCATAAAATTTAAATTTTGTCAATTTCGACAGTTGCTAAATGATTTCGTGAATATTGGAAAATTTATCGAAAACAAGTTTTTGTCGGTATTACTATGTTAAGTCGTATTTTTTAATTAAAATAAATATTTATTAATTTCCAATATTTTGTGTTAAATTTTCAATGTTAACTATTGCAGTTTGTACAAGCTTCAACAGGCAAAAAGTAATACATTGATTGATTGATTGATAAACCCTTATCACTAATTGATCGGTCAATTTTTTAACATATAAATTTTCATTTTATTTACACAATAAAATATCAGTTAAAAAATCAACCTTTTTGTTGGTAAACAATATGTCACCAAATTTTTTTTTCAGATCACTAATATCATTTTTGTACAGACCATTATATTTCAATATAATACTAAAATTATTTTACAATGAAGCATGTATTTTTTATTAATTTAACTTTAAAAAATCCCATATTTTTTTATACGTGGTTATTTGATTTATTTTAAGAATAATTGTGAATCTATATTGAATTATTACACATTAAGGTTAGATTTAGCTTTTGGCCGGAGACGTTCACCTCGCACCCCAAAAAGATCCTTGGGGCACCTGGCGGTTTTTTGAGCAGTTGACTTTATTTGATATGAAAGTCAGGTTTAAAGGCAATCGCGCCATTGAAATTTAATTAATTAGAAAAACTCTTTGAAAATTTTGGTTTCTTCAGACTTAAAAAAGTTTTAACTTGCAGTGAAATTTTTCTTGGTTGAAATAAAATATAAAGGCTGTAAATATTTAACTTAGGTATGATTTAGATTTATGCATCCTATGCCATTTTTGTTTGGATAAAAATCAATATGTATATTAGAATAATTTAAACTATTTTATACATTTAGTTGTGATGATTGATGATTTTGGACGAACGTGGAACAACCAAAAATTGAAATCAGAATATGCTTCCGAATGTAACGGTAAAATCAATTTGTCGTAACCAGATTCAACAAAGAAACAGAGCATAAGAGCGGAAAAAATTAATTATGAAGTTTGCTAATAAGAACTTAGCAACCGCTTCCATCAGCTTTGTCAATATTTTATTATTTCAATTGACTAAAGGTATAGTTTTAATAACCTGTTAAAAATGTAAAAAATGTATGATTAGAAAACAATAACAATAAAAAGATTGCTTAATGCTATGCTTTATAACTTTTTGGTATTTTAAAAAAATTCGAAAAAATTAATATTTTTTAATTCATGTAAATATAAAATTACCGTAATTAATTCAAATAAAAATTTGTGTCACTCGGAAAATTTCTTTCTGACGTTAACGATGGAAAAGAATGAAATAATTAAAAAAAACTTTTTTGGGATCTTCTAATAGAATCTCACTTGTTCATATATTTTAAGGATCCAAATACGTTACGGATGGTTCTAACTGGTCTTTTGACTGTCCAAAATTGGTACCAAACTCCGATTTTCGTTCTCTGATTGTGTCTTGGGAATTAGATCACGAAATTTGGCTTAAAATTGATGATGGAAATGCCGTCATTGCAAAGCATCAAGATAAAATACACAAAAGAAACGTTACCAACAACCGACATGTTATCAGGTCCTAATAATTGTCTAAAGAGCACCATGAACGTTAGTTTTTTGAAAGCTCATTGATTTTCTTGAGCGATGAGATTGAAACATAAAAATTTTAATGACTTTAGACAAAACTGCAAAAATTATTTAAATGCAATATTTATATTGTGTCAATTTTTTAAGCGTACTCATCTATAATAATTTTCTTATTTTGTTTCAATTGAATGAAAATTCTTTATTGAACTGGTATTCTTTTACCTTTTTTTAATATACAAAACTAAGCTGTAGCCCCAGTAAAACATTGACTTACAATCTTTAAATTGGTTTAACGCCAGTCAATGATAATAATCTAAAAAGAATTTATGATTTATTTAGAACTTGTTTATAGCTAAAGTTGTAAAAGTTGCGACGTCAGAACTTTGTAAATTTTATTTATTTTATTCATTTTTAACCATAAGCTCATCGTTTTACAGAATTTTTTATCCAACATCCATCCAGGAAAATAATTACCATAAAACCTCATATAATCGTATAACTAGTTCAAGCCTTGTCTTAAAACCGACGAACGTGGCTTTTTCTAATTAAAATCAATTCTTTTTTCTCTATTAAAATTTTTTGGTGGCTTTACTGTTTTTTTTTTTAGATTTCTAGATAACTAATAAACAGAACAATGATATTAAAATGACTGAAGAAACTCCTAACATTAAAACAAAAAAGTTTAAAAACGCTATGAAAGAAGGCTATTGAAAAGGCTATTTACAGGAAAATAAAAAAATTTCTACAAAACTTGATTTGCATTATATGAATTTTTGAATTTTATTAAATATTACATTACATTTTTGTGAAAAATATATACACTGTTATAAATGCTAAAAATATAATTAAATTAGTATAACAGAACGAACTAAATTTATATCTTTCTAACATCTAGCTCAGACTTTTCTGTATCTTTGTAAACTTCTGTTATCATAGGTATCAAATTTGTCTAAAAAATCTAAACAAAATTACCTGTTTATAAAAAAATAGAACGGCAATGAGTGGCAAAGCAAATTAAAGCGATTTTAATGCCACTAATATCTAAATACCAGAATTTTATAAAACTTAAAGGATAAATTGTGTAATTGTTTGGGTATAAATCTAGCTAAATTGATTTGATTTTTATTATTTTTGGTCCTACTATTTTTATTATTTAACAAATAAACCAATCTCGTCTTTTTTTGCTTGTAGTTTATAAACTAAAAAATAACAAAACATTTGTTAGATAATAAAAAATGTAAATAAATTTTATTAAATATATCAAATAATAAAAAATCTATAACTTCTTTTAATAGATTTAAAGTGTAATTAAAATTCACCAACTTTATTTCTGTATATCTAAATTTTTTCAAGTTATTTTTTCTAGATTATCAATTGATTCTTCAATGTCAGTTGTATATATGTTTGTTAAAAGACCGGCAAACTTAACACTCGTGTTTTTGGTTGTGCTTTACGGTATAAGCTTGCTAATTGTAAATCCCATTTACCACCGGTCGTGGTAAATTGGATTTACAATAAGCAAGCTTATACCAAATGTCAAATTAAAAAAAAACGCTACCAAGTTATAATCGCCATCGTCGAGTTATAATTATTTTAAATAAAAATTGCATATACGTCATAATTGACCGCCTAATTTTTCAGATCACAAAATTGTGATTATCAATTGATTCTCGGTTGTCAGTTGTGTCTATGTTTCAAATATCAAGTCATATAAATTTTATTTGGTGGGTTTATAATTGTTTTAAATAAAATTTGCATATACATCATGATCAACCCACAATTTGTCAGATTACAAAATCGTGATTATCAATAGATTTTCCGTTGTCAGTTGTATCTATGTTTTAAATTTCAAGTCATATATATTTTATTTGGCTGAGTTATAATTGTTTTAAATAAAATTTTCATATACGTCATGATTGACCGAACAATTTGTCAAATCACATAATCGTGATTATAAATTGATTTTCCGTTGTCAGTTGCATCTATGTTCTGTATATCAGGTCATAAAAATTTTATTCGGCTGAGTTATAATTGTTTCAAATAAAAATTGCATATACGTTATGATTGACCGAACAATTTGTCAAATCACATAATCGTGATTATCAATTGATTTTCCGTTGTCAGTTGTATCTATGTTCCAAATTTCAAGTCATAAAAATTTTATTCGGCTGAGTTATAATTGTTTCAAATAAAAATTGCATATACGTCATAATTGACCGCCTAATTTTTCAGATCACAAAATTGTGATTATCAATTGATTCTCGGTTGTCAGTTGTGTCTATGTTTCAAATATCAAGTCATATAAATTTTATTTGGTGGGTTTATAATTGTTTTAAATAAAATTTGCATATACATCATGATCAACCCACAATTTGTCAGATCACAAAATCGTGATTATCAATCAATTCTTCGTTGTCAGTTGCATCTATGTTCTGTATATCAAGTCATATAGATTTTATTTGGCTGAGTTATAATTGTTTTAAATAAAATTTGCATATACGTTATGATTGACCGAACAATTTGTCAAATCACATAATCGTGATTATCAATTGATTTTCCGTTGTCAGTTGTATCTATGTTCCAAATTTCAAGTCATAAAAATTTTATTCGGCTGAGTTATAATTGTTTCAAATAAAATTTGCATATACGTCATGATCGACCGCACAATTTGTCAAATCACAAAATCGTGATTATCAATCGATTCTCTGTTGTCAGTTGTGTCTATGTTCTGTATATCAAGTCATATAGATTTTATTCAGCAGAGTTATAATTGTTTTAAATAAACTTTGCATATACGTCATGATCGACCGCACAATTTGTCAGATCACATAATCGTGATTATCAATCGATTCTCCGTTGTCAGTTGTATATATGTTCCGAATTTCAACTTATATAGAGTTGATTCCGCCGAGTTATTCAAAATCAAAGAAAGCGGTAAGAAGTTACTCACTTACTTACTTATTCACTTACTTATTGATCAGAAGAGGCCCACGGCCGCGGGAATTAGAATTCTCACATATCACAGTTATATGGTGTTTAAATTTACTTACATTAAAGGTGCGGTGCGACTTTTTGTCTTCGATTTTGATAATTTTTTGAGAAAATCTTACCCCTGCCCCCAACAGCCCACAAATTTTTTTTCAACAAAATATCTCTGGTGGTTCAGGAGTTATGACCACCAAAAATGGCGTTTTTTGACAATTCTGTATGTGAAAGATTGCTTAATGGGTATAAGGATTAAGTTTTAAATTATGCATTCAAAAAAAGTGGGTACTTTCTATATTATATTGATACCTTGATTGTTAAAAGTGGTGCAGTATTTGTCAAGATTTTGCGTTTTTCGTACAAAAAACTCGATTTTTTCGCTAAAAACACAAAGTGAAGGAAAAAAAAGGTTGGGCAAAGTTCATAAAAACGCTGCCGTTGTTTGGTGTTTTTAACGAAAAAAGCGCGGGTTTTTTGTACGAGAAACGCATTATCTTGACAAATACTGCACCAATATTAACGATCAAGGTATCTAGAAAATAGCCGCTTTTTTTAAGTGCATAATTTTCAACTAAAATCGTTATACCCATTGAGCAATTGGTCACATACAGAATTGTGGAAAAACGTCATTTTTGGGGGTAATAACTCCTGAACCACTGGAGATATTTTGATGAAAAAAATTTTGTGGGCCATTGAGGGCAGTGGTAAGGTTTTTACAAAAAAATATAAAAATCGAAAACAAAAAATTTGACTCCGCACCCCGCTTTTAAGCTAATATGTTTTTGAAGCTAAAATAGCAAAAAAAGGTCTTTTCACTTGACTCAAAAAAATTACATACCCAAAAGTACTTTACAACCAAAAGTACTTTTGTTACCGACAAAGACAACGCATACTCTCCTCATCAACATCCACAGTAGGTTTTGAAATAAAATACAATTTGAAATAGGTTTTTTGCTATTTTGCTACTAATTTTAGCGATTTTAACGTTCTCAAATATATGCCACTGCCAGATTGTATTATTACTTTTTTCTTGGTTAATTGTTAAATATACTAAAATTTAATTGATTATTAAAAAATTGATTGTTACCTTTAACTACTATATTAAATCAGATCTTTTGTGGTACAATAATGTTTATTATTTTGAGATTGAAAAATACCTTTATAGATCGAAAAAACCCTAAAAACACCCCAACTCCAAAAAACCCTAAAAAAAACTCAATCGGTCAGAAAAAAACCCTAAAGTTGGGAGAAAAACCCCAACCTGGAAACACTGGCGCCTAGATTTCTGCGCTGGCGCCTAAAATTTGGAGGCTAGGCGCCAGCTGATGGGTGACGTGCAAAATCGCCATAAAAGTAGTGTTAAATCCCCATGACAAAACTCACCATAACGTATTGCTAATTCACCATAACAATCAGAATTGCTTTTGCAAACTAAAATTAGTTTAAAAAACTTAGTTTTAATCATAAAAGCATTAAAAATGGTTTAATTTTTTCCTAAATCTAAGCAAAACCTTAAAATTAGGCTAAATTTTATCATGATAAATTTTATTTGTATTTTCCGAGCGTCAAATTAAAACCAAATATTGCAAACGCATTATATTTATAGTGAATTGACTTGACACCACTCTATGGTTATTTTGTAAAGTTTATGGTGAATTTGGCCTTTGGTGAATTTGTCCATGGTGTTTTTATACCTACCCAGCTGTCGCCTAGGCGCTGCGTCCATGACGTATGGACATCTAAAAGCATAGAATAAAACCTCCAAACTGTATGAAAAAAGGGGGTTATTTAATCAGTTAACAGGAATGTTAGTTAGCTACTGGAATGTTACCAGTTAGCTACTGGAATGTTAACTACTGGCCAAGTTAGCTGTTTACTAAAAACAGCTTTTATTGCTTAAATTTTGCTTTCTTTTTCTGGTAAAATTTACAGTTTATGGTTTAAACTGAAAAACATAATTTTTTTCATAATCCGCTAACGTAGCTGATTGTTAACATGTTG
>JASAMX010004749.1:0-49852 GCA_030248175.1 Microlaimidae sp. YZB2_3 | reverse complement strand
GCAGGGACATTACAGAACGCTTTGAAAATGTAGAACTTAAGGTTAGAGGAAAAACGAGGGAATGAAATGGGGTCGGAAGACCGGCGGAAGACATGCGGGAACGCATGCTGGCTTTCAGCTGGCTCCCGCCGGAATTGCTGGCTTTCCTGTTTTAGCTGCCTTATTTGTTAAAGGGAACGCGTCGTAATTAAGGTTATTGGGAAAACGAGTGGAACAAATGGTGTGCGAAAACCGGCGGAAGACATGCGGGAACGCATGCTAAAGTGTTTTTAATTGCGAGAGCCGGCGTGAACGCATGCTAAAGGTTTTTAAAAAAAAAACGCATTTTAATTCTAATCAAATTTAGTTTAATATCAAAACTAATTAGAAAATTCATATTCATTAGTTTTTAGCTATTTTCATGAATACTTATTGTCATTTTTGCTTAAAAACCGCATAAAAGCGAAAGTCAGTAGGAAAGCCGGCGGGAAGACATGCGCGAAAGCATGCCAACTTCACCGCGGTCGCCCAGGATTGCGTATGAATTTTATGTAAATTTCTTGTTTCCCTTCAACTCCAGCGAATTAACACAGCACCACGACCAAGTGTAAACTCGCGAAAACTATTGTGTTGTGAACTCCCCGCAATTACGTTAATGTGTGCATCATATCATTTTTTTATTGTAAAATTTTGCTTGTGACAAAAAATATTTTCAAGAACACGTTAATTAAAGATTTTATCATAAAAGGGTTTAGCTGGTTTTAAGGTTTAGCTAAGGCTTAGAAAAAATTAAAGTTGTAGTCTTCTTCTTCTTCTTCTTAATGATCAGATAACAGAATTAATATCATACTAAGCATAGTTTATGCATAGTTCTTCTGTTTTCATCATTTCATTGTGTTTATTTTTTCTCTTTTTCTATTTTTTTTTCATCAACAACATCAAATCTGCGACTTGATTGCTGCCAATATGAATCACAATTGTAACTAATTATCAATGAACATAGCTATCTGATATGACTTTAAAGGCTCAAAAAGAGCGCTTATTTAAGTCAGTTCCAAAAACTCTTCTTGAATGCATCCAAAGAATCGACAGTTACTTGAGATGGGAGTAGATTGTTCCAAGGTGTAACAACCCTATTTGCAAAAGAAAATTTCCTTGCATTAATTCGGCAGTCTTCCATTGCCAATTTAAATGGATGACCATGGGTGGGCTGCAGGTTAAACTTAAAAAAATCATTGGCTTGCAAATTGTTTAAGCAATGTATAATTTTAAAGCACTCATATAAATCAATTTTGTCTCTTCGATCCTTTAATCTTTCTAAACCTAGGTAATTCAGTCTGTGTTCATAACCAACAGGTAACAACTTGCATTTATAAAACAAACGTCTAGTGAAATTTTGTTGCACTTTTTCCAAAATGTTTATATCCTTTTGTAAATAAGGGTTCCAAACTGCACTAGCATACTCCAGATTCCAGAATTGGTCTAACATAGGACTTATATGCTCTGAGAAAATTATTTCTAGAGTTTGAATTGAATGTTCTAAAAATTAGTGATGTCACTCTCATAGCTTTTTTTGCTGTGATTTCACAGTGTTTAGAGAATGTCAGATCATGGGGTATACAGACCTGTGCCCGGTCTGAAAATGCCCCCCCCCCCGTTTTATTGGAGGGATTTCCCCCCCCCCCCCCCCTGTTTTCCCCCTGCCCCCCCCCCCCGCCAAAAAATGAAAAAGTACCCTAAAAATATGACGCCATTTTTGACCTATGATGACGCCATCATCGCGAATTTTTTGCAGTTTTTAGCCTATTTCAATTTATTTTAAGCCATTTTAGACCTATTTTTACCTTATTTCCGCTTTTTTTGTCCCTTTTTTCCCTTTTCCCTTCTTTTTTTCTCTTTTTTTCTCCTTTTTTTCTTTTTTTTCTTTCCCCCCTGCTTGCCCCCCCCCCCCCCCGTTCATTTCTGCCCCCCCCCCCCGTTTTCAAAAAAGTTGCCCCCCCTGTGCCCCCCCGGTTTTGAAAGCCCCCCCGTTTTAAACCGGGGGGCAATTCCAAAAGGGGCGGGGGCACGGGGGGGGGCAACTTTTTTGAAACAGGAGAGGGGGCAAGCAAAGGGGGGGGGGCGGGGGAGAAGAAAAAAAGGAAAAAAAAAGGAGAGAAAAAAGAAGGGAAAAGGGAAAAAGGGACAAAAAAAATCGTAAATAAGGTAAAAATAGGTCTAAAATGGCTTAAAATAAATTGAAATAGTCTAAAAACTGAAAAAAATTCGCAATGATGGCGTCATAATAGGTCAAAAATGGCGTCATATTTTCAGGGTACTTTTTCATTTTTTGGCGGGGGGGGGGCAATAAAACGGGGGGGGGGGGCAAATCCTCCAATAAAACGGGGGGGGGAGGGGTCATTTTCAGACCGTGAACAGGTCTGTATATCCCGTGATCTGAAATTCTCTAAACACTGTGAAATCACAGCAAAAAAAGTTATGAGAGTAACATCCAGCTAATTTTTCCAAACGTGCAACTCAAACTTTGTAAAAATAATTTTCTCAGGGAGCATATAAGTATTATGTTGGGACCAATTCTGGAATATGCTCGTGCAGTTTCGGAAATTCTTATTTACAAAAGGATATAAACATTTTGGAAAAAGTGCAACAATATTTCACTAGACGTTTGTTTTATAAATGCAAGTTGTTACCTGTTGGTTATGAACACAGACTGAAAGGCCTAGGTTTTGCAAAAGATTAAAGGATCGAAGAGACAAAATTGATTTATATGAGTGCTTTAAAATTATACATTGCTTAAAAAATTTTCTAGCCAATGATTTTTTTAAGTTTCAGCCTCCAGCCCACCCGTGGTAGTCGATTTTAATTGGCAATGGAAGACTGCCGAATTAATGCAAGGAAATTTTCTTTGCAAATTGGGTTTTGTTACACTTATTTTGGAACATTCTACTCCCATCTCAAGTAACTGTCGATTTTTTGAGTTTTTTGAGAAGAGTTTTGGAACTGACTTAAAAATTAAGCGTTCTCTTTTTGAGCCTTTAAAGTCATATCAGATGGCTATGTTCATCAGTGATGGTTAGTTACAATTGTGATTCATATTGGCAGCAATCAAGTCGCAGATTTGATGTTGTTGATGAAGAAAAAATAGAAAAAGAGAAAAAATAAACACAATGAAATAATGAAAACAGAAGAACTATGCATAAACTATGCTTAGTATGATATTAATTCTGTTATCTGTGATCATTAAGAAGAAAGAAGAAGAAGACTACAACTTTAATTTTTTCTAAGCCTTAGCTAAACCTTAAAACCAGCTAAACCCTTTTATGATAAAATCTTTAATTAACGTGTTCTTGAAAATATTTTTTGTCACAAGCAAAATTTTACAATAAAAAAAAATGATATGATGCACACATTAACGTAATTGCGGGAGTTCACAACACAATAGTTTTCGCGAGTTTACACTTGGTCGTTGGTGCTGTGTTAATTCGCTGGAAATTTTGGGGGTGTTGGTGTCTTTTTTTTTTTTTTTTTTTTTTTTTTTTTTTTTTTTTTTTTTTTTTTTTTTTTTTTTTTTTTGTTTTTTTTTTTTTTTTTTTTTTCTTTCTTTGTTTTTTTGTGAGCTGGGAGCGGGCTTCGTCTTTTTTTCGTTTTTTCTTTGTTCTAATTTTCTTCTGTAATGTCCCTGCCTATCTGTCGTGTGTGAGTTTTATGATAACAGGCGAGGGAGCACTACAAGGCCCTTGCGCTGAAGTCGTAGTGTGGAATTCAAGTGGAAGATTTTATGTCGCACAATATATGTTCCCACAATAGGCCCTATGAGGCCACAGTCTTTGTCGCGAACCCTGGGCTGGTCAGGATAACTGCTTTGGATTTCAACTGGGCTGGAAGAACTAGCCTAGGGGTTAGGGACTAGTTCCGAGCGGAGTCTTGATTTTCTAACTGGCCAAATAACTTTCTTGAAATATAATTTTTCAGAATCAAGAAGATAGAAATAAGATTTTATGACTCGCTTGCTCGGATCCCCGCTTAAATACTCCACTCGTCAGCCCACGTATTCCCGGGACTTGGCAATAGTTTTACATATTTGTGAAGTGTCCGGGAACACGGCTAGACGAGTGGGTTAACGAAAACCCCGAAACTATTTCTTCCAGACTTATAAAAAACCTAAGTTTTTATAAATGGATTTAGAAATTAATTAAAACTAAATTATTTATTTTTGGTGGGTTACATTTTCCCCCTTTTAATAAAGACTGTGCCCTCACAGCGTTACCGAACCAAGCCTAAATAATTGGAACGGATAACGCTCTTAATCTCAACATATTATACATGACACAAAATTTAATATAAGATTTTTTTTTGTTATGAAATAATTTTAAAAATTTTTTTTTTACAAAAGTTTGTTTACTAAAAATATTTTTTGAGGTTAAAAAAATGTACGAAATTAAAACATTTTACGATTACAAAACCACATCCTAACTGGGCCTTCTTTTATCTACATAATATTATATTAAAAAAATGTCGCAATGTTTGTTCTCTGTAACCATGGTCGTCGCATCGTAGTTGTTACAAAATGCAAATAAAAAATATGTCTTCAGAATCATAAGAATAAGAATTAATTGTCGCCATAAAAAAGTCCTTATCGTTCCATAGCATTAAATAAGTTTGTCGCTAATTAATGAATTTCGCCACGCGGTATTTCTTTCGGGTTGCAGAACTTCCACCAAAGTTAGGCGTCACTGTAACTTTGTAAGTTCCACGCTCCAGAACTGCCTGCAGTGTGCGAAAATCCCAATTTGCCGCGTTGGGAAAGTTAGCGTTGATGACGTCGCGGTGAATCACTACAGTTTCGTCGGTGTCCACCACTTTCCCAAAAAAGGTGTCGTAGTTTGGACGCATATGAGTCAGCTGAATCGTCACAGTTTTGAAGCAGTTGGAAACGGCTGCTCCTCGTATGCGGGTAATTCTGGAATGCCCGCCGTCTGGTCGCACCAACACTAGCAAATTGGAAAGCTTGTCGTCGGCTGGTAGCATCGGGGCTTGTAAGGCGAAATCCCATTCCAGCCAGGATGACGGAACTAGCATAATATGCTAGTTCTACTAGGAATATTATTCCCTTTAAATCCGACCGATGGGGTGACATTGTCTGGTCTAACGATAACATTTCCCCAGGTTATTAAAACTTCTTCGTTGACTGGCCGGATAACGTCAGTAATGTGGTCTTGTTTGTTGGGATTTCTTGCAGCCACTAGAAGTTCCTCGGTTTGCTTAAAGATGTTGTGCCAACTTTTGACCAGTGGTGCTTGTCCGTCATTTACAGCAGCTACTTGATGTGTCCACATAAAGCGTAGTGGAATCCCTTCGATTTTTGTCGCGGAATCAATGTAATAATGTCAATTGTATGCGCCCAGGCAGTTGATGGATTCATTTCGATTTATATCTGTTGAAACAGTAACAACAAATTCGGTCGCTTCTCCTGCCGGAGGCTCTGCTGCGGCCGCCATTGCTGGTTTTTTCTCTGTCGCTAACTTTTTCATGTCACTGGATAAAGCATCAATATTGTCGCATTGTGGAATTGGCGAAGTTGCCCGGTCGCTGGTTGTCGTTTTTTGGCTATTGTCGAGTGAGGGGATGGGTGATGTCCCTCTATCCACCGTTTCGGACAGGTAGGATGTTACTGGGGTTGTCGTCTTTTGCCAGTAATCAGGGTTCTTTATCTCCGGAAAATCTCCGTACTTCATATTGTGAATGCAGCTTTTTGGTGCGTGCTAAATAAATCCCATATCTTCGTAGCATGTAATATAGATAGGTGTTCCTTTTGACGCCCGAATAATTATCGCTTTCTTTTCCTCTTTGAAGGTTGCCATTGCCATTTTATTAGATGTATTGTACAGAAATATAACTATAGAAAACCAAAAAATATTAGTATAATATAATAAATATGCATTATAAACTTTAATCATGAACTTTGTTAATAAATAATTTAATTTTAGCAGTTAGGTGTAAAAATATTTGAAAAATAAGTTTTTTTTTTGAGAATTTAGTTTTGTATGCTAAATATTGTTGTTTTTTTTAATTAACCAAAGTTCGCGATTTAATTTTTAACAAAAATCTATTTATAATATAATTAATAATAATAAAACAGAATTTAAAAATAAATTATTTGATGAGTAGTTTTGCTCGCTTAGGATTGTTTATCCCGCGCGGCGCATTAAGAAAAGTTTGAATGTAGGAATTTATTATAAGCGCACTAAAAAAAATGGCCAGCAGATTGCAATTATGTTTTGGCTTCACCATAATCTCGCTCATCTCAAGATTATCGTGGAATTAAGACTTTTGATCTGCCGCCCGATATAGTGGCGATGCTTTAAACTAAATGTGGTGTTTATGCGGAGAGTGTTGTGTGGTGTGGGCTTGATTTGAGTTGTATAAAAATACGAAGAGTTGTTTCCCACTCTTGCGTTTTTAAGGATACTGTAGCTGTTAGTGGTGCGTGACTATAAACCTTTAGCCGAAAAATGAAATTTTTTTTTTAAAGAGAATTTTTTTGTTTAAAAACTATTTTGTTTGTTTTGGCCCTTTTAGTCCAAGGGTGGTTTTTGAAAGCCTAAAAAAGAAATTATATAATTTTTGTACAAGTTATAATTTATAATTTTGTTGTAAATTAGAAAGACCGCGGAGTATAAACGTGTTTCCAGTAATTTTAAATTTAACAAAATTGATTTTAATTTCTGGAACATCGTGAACCACGCGCTCTTCCTTCAATTGCAAACTAATTTACATTTATATGTATTTTTAGGTAAGTTTTAAAGAAGATTGAAATTATTTGTTATTAACCTACTAAGCAGGAAAAGACGATGGATTTATACCAGACCTGCTTAGTAGGGGCAAGTTATTATTTTTGAAACCGATAGGGTAAGTAAAGCATTAATTATTTGCTATTTATAAAAAATATATACCGTACGCAAGGTTAGCTAGCGCTTATTTTACATTGTTATATTATTGATTTAATTGCTTATTTTTAAACGGTTGTTGCGGGCTTAAAGTGAATTGAGTAAAAAAAAAATAGAAAACCTATTTATTTATTTTTTTACCTTAAGCATAAACGTTTTAAAAGAAAGGAATGCATACAAAAAAAATTAATAGTATGTAAATTTGAAAATGATATGTATTTATTATAATTTGATTATAAATGCTTAGTGATTGCAAAAAAAGAAATATGAAAAGCGGCCTTATAAAGTTCGCGCGATCGGCGGTACGTAGGCTACTGTAGGCTTCGCGGTTACTGACGGAACGGTAGGTGAGACAGGTGTCGGTGGGGCGATCTTAGTGAGGCGCAGTTCCAATTTTTTGGCAGTTCTGACCAACTCTCCAAAATTTGACGTTCCCACGGTTAGCAAGTGCTTGATCAGGTGAGGCTTGATGTTATCTAAGAATTGATCACATAACATCTGATTCAAAATCCCCTGATCCCCGGTTGGAAAAGCATCGCTGATAAGACGTCGTAAGCGATCGGCATATTCTTCAACTGTTTCGTCATCCCGCTGTTTTGCATTGCGGAATTCTGCGGACTTGAGGCTCTGCGTCTCCGGACTGTGGAATTCCTCTGTCAAAAGAGCGCACAGTTCATCATAGGATTCGAACTGTCCGTCTGGCTGCTGGGCTTGAAGAAGACGATAGGCTGTGTCGGCGGCGTCACGTAGAAATGTAGGTAACATTAACGCTCTGTCCGCTTCCTCTAGTTTTTGATTATCAGCCCACTTATCAAAATCCTTTAGAAAGCTAGGAAAGCTCTCCGCTGGACGTCCTCTGTAGATTTCCGGTCGTCCCCAGGCTTGATCAATGACGCGCACAATTGGCTCTCTTGCAGGAAGCGTTGCGAGAGCTTGTATGGGCGCGTTATCGACTCTTGGTGCTCCGGAAGCGCTTGATCCCTCTGGTGTCGGCTGACCTGATCCTCCTTGAGGCTCTCCGTCGTTGGGTTGGCTCGACATCTGTCTGCTGTTAGGCCTGTCAGAATACGGACTCCTGTTAGCTCTTGAATCCGCACCGCTTGACTGTCTGCTACTGTCAGGCGAAGAACAGGTAGTCAGTGGAGATGGTGTAGTCCTAGGTCGGCGCGAACTACCAGCTGCTGCTTGATTTCTTTCACGAATTTCCTGGAAATAGGCGAATCTTCTATCTGCTGCTGAATTAGGATTTGTCCCAATTCGTCGGTTTCTCAGGTTCATCCACTGACTGGGAGTTTTTCGAATCGTCGTGGACTTTGTACCTCCTGCGTTTTTAAAAAAAATGTAGCGATTCAGAAGCCGATCTGTCCCTGTATGATCTGAAGGCGACGTTCGGAAGGCTATCCGAACGATATTCACTTCTTAGTTCAAAATCTCCTAGCCGCTCTCGTCGCGAGCCCTGGTAATCTAGGAGCTACTGAAATCGATTCTTTGGTTCTTCCCCTAGCCGCTTGATAGCCTGGTTATCTAGGGGGCTCTGGAATCAACTGTAAACGTTCTTCTCCTAGCCGCTTGTAGCCCTGGTTATCTAGGAGGCTCTGGAATCAACTGTAGACGTTCTTCTCCTAGCCGCTTGTAGCCCTGGTTATCTAGGAGGCTGACTTGTCTTGTCTCCTTCTAGGCGCTGCTCTAGCCCGTTCTTCTAGAAGGGAAGGATATCCTCAGGTTTCTCGAATTCTTCGTGGATCTGGTCTCTTCCTAGCCGCTCGAAAGCCCTGGTTATCTAGGAAGGAATCCTTTTCTGGACTGAACAAAACTTTCTCGACGACCGTGCGCACTTGTCGTCGAGAAAGCTAGCAATCGGTCGGCAGATTGGGTTTCCTATTGGCTAAAGGAGTCTGGATCCGGAGGCGTCGTCGATCCGGCTATCCAAGAGAATGACGTCGTGTCACTCTGGTTGTCTCCAACTGTAATGTCCCTGCCTATCTGTCGTGTGTGAGTTTTATGATAACAGGCGAGGGAGCACTACAAGGCCCTTGCGCTGAAGTCGTAGTGTGGAATTCAAGTGGAAGATTTTATGTCGCACAATATATGTTCCCACAATAGGCCCTATGAGGCCACAGTCTTTGTCGCGAACCCTGGGCTGGTCAGGATAACTGCTTTGGATTTCAACTGGGCTGGAAGAACTAGCCTAGGGGTTAGGGACTAGTTCCGAGCGGAGTCTTGATTTTCTAACTGGCCAAATAACTTTCTTGAAATATAATTTTTCAGAATCAAGAAGATAGAAATAAGATTTTATGACTCGCTTGCTCGGATCCCCGCTTAAATACTCCACTCGTCAGCCCACGTATTCCCGGGACTTGGCAATAGTTTTACATATTTGCCAAGTGTCCGGGAACACGGCTAGACGAGTGGGTTAACGAAAACCCCGAAACTATTTCTTCCAGACTTATAAAAAACCTAAGTTTTTATACATGGATTTAGAAATTAATTAAAACTAAATTATTTATTTTTGGTGGGTTACAGTAGCGCGGGGGGGGGGGGTGGGGTTTGTGTATGTGTTTTTTTTTTTTGTTTGTTGTTTTTTTTTTTTTTTGTGTTTGGTTTGGGGTTTTTTTTTGTTTTTTTTTTAAGACGAAATAAAATGTTTAAAAAATGAATTTTATAAATATGAGATATTAAATTTATTGAAAATGTTAAAAAATCATTTTTTAAAGCTAAGTTTTTAAAATTGCACCCAAAAAAAGCAATTTCTGAAGATGACATATTTAAAGACATGGTTTTTAAAGTCAAAGTGCGTAACACGAGATGTTAAAAGACTTATTGGCAAAAATTTTGGGAAAAAAGTTTAGTTAGATTTTACTACAGTGACAAATTTGCAGTTGCATGTGCGCAATTGTGCGACTTTCCAAGTACAAAGTTGCTGAGAAAAATCAATGTTTCTAGTTTTGTCCTTTGGCGTATCTGTGTGTTAGTCATATTTATATATAATTATTAGTTTTGAATTCAGTGCTTGTGCATTTTAGACTTGCTCAAACTTAAATCAATAGACTATTTTGACATAAGGCGTTTTACACAGTAAAATTCCAATACACATTAGGCCAAACATTGAATTTTAAAATAATATTTAAAAAAATTATAATTGGTATAAAGGTAAAGGCATATGATGGATTTGTATATGTTTATATGTTTATTTTGTAAATCAATATAATTTGATATTTCGCCATATTCTTGCTTTTGCTATTTTTTATAGTTTATAGTTTGTGTATTTAGAAAGAGCATATTAGATATTTTGGTTATACTTTTTTATATATTAGTTTGGCAGTGGGGTTTTTGGTTTAGTAATTTATTTATCTGGTGCGATTTTTCTCGATTTAAATTGAGCTTTTTATTTTTTAATTTTTCTTTTTCTTTATTTTGCGCTTTGCTTTTTTCTTCCTTTTCCGTTCTATTTTGTGCTTCCGATACTTACTGAAGCTCCTTTGTTAGTATGCTTAATGTTGTTTTTTTTGTTCTATCTCCTGTTGTGTATTCAGTTTGTGAAAGGTATAAATATAATATTTTCATCAAAATTTTGGACAGTAAAAGCACTCATCTGTGCTTACAGAGCGATAGGCGGAGTTCCTGTGCTAAAGAGGCGACGACGGGGGGGGGCGGGGGGCAACTTTTTTGAAACGGGGGGGGTGCAAGCAGGGGAGAAAGTGAAAAAAAGAAGAAAAAAAGAAGGGAAAAGGGAAAAAAGGTAAATTTTTTTATTTAATTCAATTCAATTTAATTTTATTATATTCGCGATTTATAATTTTTTAAAGTATGTTAGTAATTTAGGTAAAGTTCACGGTTCCCTTGCTCGAGCTGGAAAAGTAAAAGGCCAAACACCAAAAGTCGAGCCTCAAGAGAAGAAAAAGAAAAAAACAGGTTTATAAGTTTTTATAAAATGCACTGTGTTTTGTGGTAAAACCTTTTTGCATTGCTTTGCTTGTATTTTTTAAAATTTATTCTTAATATAATAGTGTTTACTGTTTGTAACTGTATAGTAATTGTATGTAATTGTATAATTGTATTGTATTAAAATAATTGTATGAGGCCAAGAGTTTTAGTCCAAGATAATCCGAACGTTTAACTTTGGTGGGCGTAGAGGTGCTATCTTGAGCTGAGCCTGAATAACGCTTTATTTTAGAGTGGATGTTTTCTGGATTGTTTGGGGGTCTAATACCACGGCCCAACTACAATTTACATTAAAAAGCATTTTATAAGATTGATGTGGATACTTATATTGTAATTGTGTGTTTTGAAAAAAAAAATTTACAAAGGATTCTGCACTTGAAATCAAACTCGAGCTTTCAATGACAAACGTTTAAGTTTATTAATTGTTTGTATTTTTAGGTCGCGCTAAGAGAAGAATTCAGTACAAGCGAAGATTCGTTAATGTTATTGCAGGGGCTGGTGGAAAGAAAAGAGGTCCCAACGCGAATACTAAAGCCTAAATATCAACAATTAAATCCCCAAGTTATCGGAAAAATGTATTACGTGATTTTTGCGAATACAGCGTGTTCTATTAGACTGTTAACAGATTTTTGTTTTCGTTGATAAAATTTTGATAAAGACTTCGTCGCTGTCGCAAACTAAAATTTTTATTGTATAATTTATAAAGAAACGCAGTACCAGAAGACGAATTGTGGAATAGATTTTTTAGGTCTTTTAATAATATGTGTTGTTATGTTATCAACATAAACGTAGTGAAACGGAAATGGGATACAAATACAATCTAAATCGAACCATTTATATCCAATATTTCAAAAAAAGGTTACAGTTTTAAACTTTATAAAAGGGCTAAAAAATTTGTTTTATTTATTTTACTATATTGTTTTTTAGTTATAATATAAAATTTAAAAAAGCAAAACAAAATTTTAGTATGAAACAATCTGTGGTACCTTGGAAATTTTCGGTTCTTACATATAGATGTAATGTACCAGTGTTATTGACACTGACCCGAAACTTTTATTTTTCCCTACTGTGACACGATTTTTTTTACACTCAATAGGGTAGTGCATTTAATTTCGGCACTTTTCCAAATTGGGCATTTTTGATTTTGGACTATACCTTTGGTAATCCTGGACAGTATACGACGTTTGATAGCCCAAATAAGAGCTAATTGTATGTAGATGACTGTCCTAAGCTTTTTGTTTGTTATGTTATGATATTTTCATGTGAAATTGTGGGATTTATAAAAAATAAAATTGTGACTCGTTTTTAGAACATGGGCATTTCATGATTACGCAATAAATTGGTTTTAAAAAAACTGTCCTGGTAAAATTTAGTCTATTTTCCGAATTTTTAGTCCCCGTGGTTCTACGTTGCGTCTGTGGTGAGCAATCATTATAAAATAAAATAGTGTAATTTCGGCACACATATTTCGTACGTAAAAACGGGTTGAATTAAGTGGTCGGGTGTTAAATTGTAGTTGTAAATAGTTAAAAGACAACGTTGAAATGTGTAGGGGTCATAGCACTGCACTACGGGTGTCATTAGTACTAAAGCTAAGGCTAAAGTGCTTTAGTACTAAAGGGTTTTTTGGGCTTAGTACTAAAGCTAAGGCGCGGCTAAACTGAAATTAGCTGGCAAAAGCTCGGCAAAGGGTATGGGCCCGGCAAAACGTTAGCTTTTGCCAAGAACATGACAAATCGTCCAAAAATTTGAACTGTTCTTACCAAACCAAAAACATGATTGTTTAATGAGATTTATATCAGTGAAAGGGAGAGATAAGATGGGGTCCACTCTCCTCTTCTTAACCTCAAAATTTTAGGGCCTCTTCTTAGACAAAAATCAAGTTCTCCTCAGAAAATTTTTTAATGTTTTAACCTGATTCCCCTTCAGAATTTTAAATCTGACACCTCAAAAGTATTTTCATTTTGTTTTGAAAACCAGACCACCCTGACCTTCAGGGGCGTAGCCAGGATTTCGGAAAGGGGGGGTTGCACTCCATATAAATTTTTCGAAAGGGGGTTATAGGGGGTTGTACTCCAAATTTTTAAAATACCTACCATAAAAAGACATTAAAAAAGGGTAAAAGTTTTTGCGCTTCACGCTAAGTGTTTCTTTTTGCGTTATTTGCATTATTTTTTAAGTTAAAGTTGAAAAATTTTAAGTTTAAAAAGATATAATATTAAAAATCGTGCGATAGCACGAAAAAATTTTCAAAAATTGTCTTTGAAATTCATTTGAAACATCACTGGAAAGTTGTAAAAAGGTATATAAATGTCAAGCGCTGAGCGAGAAAATTTTTTTAAAATTGTTTCAAAGGACCCCCAAATTTTTACTTCCTTCAGCCCAAAAGGAGGGGGGGGGGTAACAACCCCCACAACCCCCCTGGCTACGCACTTGCTGACCTTCTTCTAGATTTAAAAAATTTCCAACCTGAGTCTACCCCCTAGAAAGCTAACGAGTACGGAAGGAAGTAACTTCAAAAGTAACATAAGTGAATTATTTAAACAATAATGCTAAGTTTAATGGTTACAACGAAATTTGGTTTCAAAGTGCTGTGAGTGTGTGAGTATGGCAATATGGGGTTTTACTTTTTTGTGTTTCTTTTTTTTGTTTAAGCATTAGAAAGGACTGAATTTTTTTTTGCTTTTTTCGAAGTTTTTTTTTAGTTTCTAAGTGCTTAATATTAAAATAATGTTATTTTTACTATTTCATGTAGGCATTTTGTGACGTTTATTATGTTTTACTGTAAACTTAGCCCTGCATTGCTAAGAATTACCTTAAAAAAGGGATAATTCCTGAACTTTACAAACAGGTCCGTATTTGTTGGTTTGGCAAAAGCTAAGGCTAAAGTGCTTTAGTACTAAGCCTTTTTTGGGCTTAGTACTAAAGCTAAGGCTAACGAGTTTTCGACCTTTAGTACTAAAGCAAAGGCGGGGCTAAAGTGAAATTTCCTGGCAATGCACACCCGTACACTGCACTTAAACTCGATTAAGGAGGTCCTTTTAAAAAGTGCCGAAATTAAATGCACTTTTTTCCCAAATTTTGCTCATTTTGATACCATTTGGCATTTTAGCTGTAACTTTTTGCCAGTTACACGTTGAACAACAAGTAGAAGCTTAAATTAAAGAAAACTGTCTGGAGATAATGATAGGCTTTTAAATTTTTGAAAATGATGATTTATTTTGACTGAGAAACAATCGATTGTTTGTAAAGTTCGAAATTAAATACACACATTTAATTTCGGCAATTTTCCATTTTTTAAAAACTGATTTAATTAAGTTAAAAAACAACTTTCGTACAGTAAAACTTATGATGTAACGCAGTATCGTGAAAGCTTAAAACTGAGCTATCAAACATGAAAATCGGGCCATACAATGAAAAGTTACATCGGAAAAACAAAAAATTGCCGAAATTAAATGCACTACCCTATTCTAGAAAGTGTATTAAAGTATGAGATTTTGAGATATAATCTCTCTTATGGATAGTGTATTAAGAACCCACGAGACATCTGATTTATTAAAGACAAAAATAAATCTTGGGGTAGCAGAAATCTTTATTAGTCGTGAATTTTCTCCATTTTCGGAAATTTGGTTCAGGCTTAGAACTAAAAGGTTGGTTGAAAAGCGATGTTCATTCTTTTTAAGCGGGGACACTTCTGTTACAAAAAGATTTAAATGATTTAGTGCTGTTCTTAACTTCCGGTATCATGCTCCGGGTGTTCGACCATTTTAGCAGAATAGCTCCAAAGCTTCTTCGCTCGTTAAATGAGCGATTTTAAGCTTGAAATATATTTTAAGTATTTTCTGGTTTTTATTTAAAATGCTAAACTTTTAATTACAACTCCTTCTGGGGTCGCATTCTGACGCGCGGTTAAAAGTTACCTCAGGGTAACTTTTTTACGTGCTTAAGGATGCGAGTGAAAAACCAATTTTACGTAGGTAAAAGTCGGGTTAAATTTTTTCTATTGTTTTAAGAGTAAGAATTTATCCAACTCGAGAGGTGGTTAAATATTTTCTCCCGTAAGATTAATTTAATAAAAAAATAAAATACGCGCACTGATTAAATTTTTTATTTTGCGCGAGGTCCATATGCGGCAGGTTTATTTATTTACAATATATATATTTATTTTTGGTATTTTCATTGAAATGGATTTATCGGGGTAAATATAAGGGTTTCTTCAGAATGCGACCCCTGGTCTCTAATTTTGATAATCAAAGTTTGCAAAATATTCTTAGGCTGGGGTTGCTGGATTTTTCTCACAAAAATACTGGTTGCATTTTGTTTTGAGGTATGTCTATTTACAGGTTCTACCATTATTTTTAAAAGCGTAAAAAATCTTTGGGTTTTGTAAAAAGTTATTGGCAGTACAATACACACATCCAATACACATTTTTATCCAGGGAATTGTGTATTTTTATTATCTGTGATTGTGTGACTATTTTAAACGCGCAAAAAGCTGCAGCATTGCTTATGTAAACAGTCTGGAGAAATTCAGGCATAATCGCTCACACCGTGCTTTAATCTTAAATTGGTGCAGAAAACACGTACACCAACAAAAAAATTACATCAACTAAAAGCTTAAAATATCTAAAACTATATCAATCAATAAATGTCTAGCTCAGTCACCTAGCTGTAATAAAGCTGTAATGTGACGCCGTTGCAGAGGTTAGCATATCCAAGTAAAGATGGGGTGTGTCAATTAAAAAGGAGGGTTTGGTAGAAAGTAGGTCCTGCCTCCGAGGCAGGCTTCGCTGCCTGCCTCCAATCGTCCGGAGGAAGATTTGAGAGCCGTCCTTACCGGGATATAGGTAACATAGGAATAGCACACATAAGCACATCAATTATAATACTCTGTGGCGTTTGCGATTTGCAAAAACTTTTAATTTAAGAAACTGGATGCAGATATCTTTTTGTATATATTTGTATAGTGTACATATGAATTAAAACACGTGGAAATTATAAACTTCATCAATGTTGTTAGACGTTAAATGGTTAAAAAATGTGAAAAATTAAAATGTTGTATTAGATAATTTTTAATGAAAATACCGTTTTTTTTTAATTGTTTTCCAAAGTATATTGTCGTATATTTAGATCGCCTTACCAAATTTGTTATTAGTTCAAGGAGACATGAAAGTGAACAGTATTATAACAAATAAAAATGCAACTAAGAATTTTATATAGTTAATCAATTCTAACATATTTAAAAAATCAAATTTAATGTGTTAACAGAACAAACAAAGAGCTTTGACAGAGAACTAACAAAATAATAAAACAGTTTTAACAGAGAACTATGTAAATTATCTAAATTTAAATCTTTTAAATTTCCATTAATATATAAAAAATGGTGATAATTTATTAAATTAAGTGAAAACGACTGATTCTTGTTAAATATTGTACCCTTTGCTCTGTCAAATTTTATAGAAATCGAATCGCAATACAGGCTTTATACTATTTTTATTAGCAAACTTTGTTTTCTGCGTTTTTCTTAAAAAGGCTCGTTTCCAGGGAATTCCGGATGATCTTTTATGCTAAAATAATCAGGTTTGTTGTCACTAATCATTTTAAAAATGATAAAACAGATAAATCTGGTCTCATTATTCAAGTTTTAATCATTCAATCAATTTAATTTATTTTGCGACAATGAATTTTGCGCTGTAAACCGGTGCTGTTTCTACCCTCAAATACATCATGCGACGGAGTTCCGGTGTCAAGGGATATTCTTTCCCCCCTAAAAATTTTCCCCCCGGAAAAACTATCCCGGCTTTTTACCGGGATAGATCTTCCGGGGGGACAAAAGAAGGGGGGAAAAGATATCCCGCGACACCGGCCATTTAAAGCGGAGGTACGAGGGAGGCTCTTTAAATGAGCAATTTTAAACTGAAAATAACTTAAAGTTAATCTATTTGCATTTTTAAAACTATTTTTATCGTTTTAGATAAGTTTAACTTAATTCATTTTCAAAAATATTTGACAAAATAATTTTATGACATAACTTTTTTATTATTCATGAATTTAGTTCAAAATTACGACGGAACTCCGAGGGTGACACGGACACCGAAGCTCCGATGTAGAAGCGGAGTTACACTCTGGAGCTCGGAGTTCCAAGGAACATCACCATTGTAAATTGCATATGTTTGAAACACAATAAAATCAATTTTTAGAATTTTGAAAATTTAAGCTAAATTAGAACAATTGAAACATCCATGGCATTTCTACAATAGTGATTTTCCTACCCTCCAGGCTCCATTATCATGCTCTAGAGCTCCGACCATATAAAGCGGAGAGAACTTAGCTCCGGCCCTTAAATGAATGAATTCAAGCGTGTTTCACGTTGAAATATGGTTTAGGTTGTTTTTTTGTTGCATATTTAAGACATTTTTTTAGTTTACAAAAATTTGTTTCATAAAATAATGATTTATGGCATTACTTCTTAATAATTCATGAAATTCATTAATACCAAAATAGGGCGGAGTTCCGGTGGGTTCTCCGGAGCTCCTAAATGCGGAGCTCCGTGGAAAATCACTATTCTACATATACATTCTATGGCTCCGTTCAATATTGTCCGAAGTACAAAAGGTCAAAAATTAAATTTTGAAGATATTTTATCTGCATTTTTGGATTCTGCTAATATTAAAAGCCATTCCATACTTAATTTTTATATCGTAAAGCTAGAAACATAAAAAAAATTTAAAACCGGCTTCAGATCGCCCAAAATTAATTCGGCTTTTGTCTATTGACCCTTTGGACGAAGTATATAAACCAGGCTTTATAGAACTTTAAATTTTCGAATAACTCTTTGTCAGTACAGCAAAACGAACAAAAGTCATTATAAAACATACGTGACTGTGACTCTTTTTAAAACTAATAGGATGCTTGCTGTTTAAAACTTTAAATAAGTCACAGTTGCATACATTTTATACAAATTGTGGATGATTTTGCCTTAGTAATAAGGAACTGTAAAGGAAAACGTACCCGGGAATACGAGTCATATTGAAAAGAGAATGTTTCTTCAATCCTCCTAGTTTCTTAAATTCCTCATCGCTCAGTGAAAAGTCCCAAACCTTCAATAATTTATATTTGAATACATAAATTATACAGCAAATTAACAAATGGACAACTCTTAAGATTAAAAATTTTGGTCCATTTATACAATATCAAAATTAGAACTCATAGAAAACTTTTTATTGGTAGTAATTTTTCTATTCTTTTATATTTTTTACCGTTTATTGAAGTTTTTATCTATTTGGTTTTTTATATATTAGGAGGATATAGCTGTTATTTATTCATTCAACCCTTATCGTTAAAATTCAAATCAATGTAGGTGAGATATTTTCATTAAAAACCACTCGATGAAAAATTTAACAAAAATAAACTATAAATATTTGATAAAAACAGACAGATACTATTGATGCATAACTATGTGAGAAAAAATTACTGGTAAAAAATTGCTCCTAAAATTGCATATGGACTGAGCCGGACCAAAATTTTCTTATATATTTACAGGTTCGCAAGCCAAATTTAATTTTTTGTTTATCGGCTTATATAAACGTTTCAACGTAAACACTGATGTTTATATATTTTATTAAAAACAATGGCGGACCGGGACTCAAATGTCGCGGTCCGTTTTGTCAAAATCACAAATCTACTCTGAAAGTATTATTTTTATTGTCAAATGAGAGGTTTTTAACCAAAGTTATATCAATGTTGAAACTGTTGAGTGCATTCTAAAAATAATTTGATAAGTTTTTTGGATAGTGTTAGTTTTTCATTTACAGGAAACCATAGAAAATAAATAAATTTTAAACGATCATTGCTGACTATACTTACATTAAAGTTTTCTTGAATTCTACCTGGGTTCACGCTTTTGGGTATTACGCAGATTTCTCTTTGCAAAAGCCAACGCAGTAAAACCTAAATTAAATAAGACTTTAGGTTTGTACTACTATACAAATCAAGATGTTGTGTACTTTTTGAATTTTAATAACGTTCGGAAATTTAGATATCATCTTGTGAGGAGCTAAAAGATACATACAATGTTTTTTCAAAACAAAAATAAATGAGGGATATAACGTCTTTTTAAAATGATTTATAATCTTTTCAATATCTTTGTAAATAATTTGTGTTTATTCTGGCTGAAAAAAATACATTGAGTCAGGTTTCCCCCACAACATTAAAAATTGTAATAAAATAAATGACTTTTACCTTTTTTTTTTCAAAAAAAAGCAGAAAACAATAACAATAATGCAGTTACAATAATAATATAATAATGAAATAATTTTAAAGTATCTTCTTAATTTGCCCTGTTTTGGCATTAAAAAACGACCAATTTTTCAGTTATAGGCAAATAAAATCAAGCTGACTTCGATAATTCCGGTATTCAATAGATTACAAACAACAAAAAAAATCAAAATTTTTAACAAAAGTGGTTTAATAACCCGTATTTCAACTATTATTTATAAAATTACTCAATTTGGAACCAAAATACAAATGTTTTAAGGATTAAAATTTGTTAATTTTTGTCAAAAGGCGGAATGTAAAAAAATTTACGTTCTTATTTTAAAAAGGTCTTTTTAAAAAGGTCAATCAGATATAATTCAACCATAGTCATGTAAAAACCGATTAAAGTAGTAAGGCTTTTGTTAAGATTGTCCATTTTATACACACGCAGTTAATATGTAGCAAAATAATCAGTTTAAGGAATATTTTAGATGTAAATCGCTTAATTTTATTACAATAGACCTGACCAACCATTGGGTTCTGTTATTGACGTAGAAAAAGTTTAAAATAACAGGAAAAAATAAAATGTAATTAAAAAAATAAAAATTGTCAGCCAGTTTGTCTGTTTTTTTTGTTCTTACTTGCGCCGGAGTCTTATTGTGTTTTTTGGCGATTTCCAACACGAGGGGGTCTTCCATCGGCACTTCACTCCCTCCCCCCAGGGCGGTTGATCGACCCGGTGATCCTAAAAAAACTCGCAATGGATGTTAAATGATAAAAAATTGTATATTAAGGTAACTGACTTCAATTCGTCGAGCCTTAATTTCGGCCACCGGCTGTTATTTTCAGCATGCGCAACGTTATGAAACGAACTGCTTACTGTATATGGCTAGAAAAAGCGTCATGTCATCTATCTAGTTGTAAGGTGTTTATTTCATAACTTTTGCCGTGGCAAAAATGACAGCTCATGATCTAAATTAAGACTGGCTGATTTTAAGTCAGTTACCCTATGCTTTCTGATAAAAAATTGTTATTTTCTGTTATTTTTTATTTTTCTATACAAAAGGTTAGATTAACGGTGTCGCGATTCTATAGCGAAATTTACATGATCCAAATTTATGTATATACATAATATAATTTAAAATCATTTTCTTAAGCTAACGAGTAAAAGTTTTAGTTCAAAGTTTATTCTAGTAAATAAAATTTTGTAGCAGATAATTATAAAATCATAATGCGATGCGATTGCGATCGCAAACAAAAACAAAACACATACCACAAAAACAAAACATAAACGGCTCTACTAGAATATGGTTCAAAGGCTTATTAAAATAAGCTCTAAAAACCATAATTAAAAATACTGCTTAAATCTTAGTAAAGAAGTGGCCGAAACTTGCTAATTTGATAACGCATTCCATTTTGAAACTACTCTGTTACCAAAATAAAAGTTTTGTACGTTAATTCTACTTTTCTGCGCTTTTAACTTCAATGAATGCCCTCAAGTACTATTTTGATTATATATTGAATTATTTCCGGGCTTTAACCCCAATCTTTAAGTATTTTGATTAATTGAAAAAAATCACTTGGTTCAGTACTTTTTTTCCAAATTTTTTACAAACTCTGACAAGTGGTGCGACAAAAACCAACATATGGTGTTTTGCTCTGTTAATTTGAAAAAATATTAATGACAATTGACCAGTGTAACCAAAATTAAAAAAATAGACAGCAAATAATATGTGAGTTATTTTAAATACAAATGAAATAGCTCTTTGAGCTATTTTAGACTCAGTTTTTGTTACCTATTGGTGCATATGCAGTGAAGCTAATATTTAATTTTTTACAGAAATCGTGTAATTCAGTTTGAGGCCAATAAGCGTGACATTCCACCTAAAATTAAACCGTGATAAAATAGGGTAAGTAACTGAAATTCGGCCAGTCCTAATTTTTACTACTGACTATTGTGCTCTTCCATATGTTAAACAGTATAAATCTACTGAATAAACCGAGATAAATATATTACAGTCTATTTAGCATACACAATTTATTAAATAACTTTGCGCATGGAAATAATATGTAACAGTGATGACGAAATTCAGGGCGGGCCGAAATTAAGTCAGTTACCCTAATTTAATTTTAATTTCTTATAATACGTCGTTTCTTAGTAAACTCAAAATTATATTTGAAGGGCTTTTATTGACGGGAACACAATTACAAGACCATAAATCCAAAAAAGAAAACGACCGTTAAAACGAATAATAATTAGTATCTCGGTTTTAAAACATCTTAAGAAGAAAAAATTGTCTTCTGGTTAGATTTTACATAGTGTGGATTTTCTTGAAGTCGATATATTTTTTTATAGTATAACGTGACCATCATCCCTCTAAAGTAGCAACAAAGTCTTGTCATTTTAGTGGCGTTCCCGACATCTGTGATGACTTTGAATATTTTATTTAATTGAAAACAATTAATTTTACAGATATTTATTTTAAAAAGAACAGAATGTCTTACCGTTTGAATATGCGTTAATATAAAATGACTTTATTATTATTATAGTTTAGTTTTATCTTAGTACACTTACAAAATGAAATTACAAAAATACACGATAAACCATACTTGTAAATTGGCAGGTTTTATAGTAGCATTGTCATAAATGCGCTGAATTTGTTTGCTATTGAAGTTGGATATTCCAATCGATTTAACTAGACCTTTTTTTACAAGTTCCTCCATAGCCTAAATTAATACCATGATTATTTTAGAAATTAACTAATAAAAATAAATATTAAATGTCATTTTAAACGGTAGAGCCTATTCTACCAACTTTTGGACGGAAAAGTCAAAAAAAAATTTAGAGCCAAAGAAAAAAAACAACAGAAAATTGGAGCTGGCTATTAAAAACATATTTAAAGACTGAAAGTACGAGACGTAAAACCAAAGAACCAAACACGGCGGAACTATTCATATCAAATGTTGATGATGTGTAAATTCGTAAAAAGGAAAAAATAAGAAGATTCAAAAAACAAGACATAATTGTTTTTTTTTACAAAAAGTACTTTTTTACAAAAAAAACCCCTAAAATTTAAATTACTGAATTGGCTTTGTAGTTACTTGTGACAAATATTTAAAGAAGAGAATGCGCTGTAAGTTTTTTAGGTGTTTAAGTATAGAGAAATTGTAATATTATTATATTACATATTAATCGTATATTATTATATATTATATTGTAAGTTTTCCTACCGCCCATGTTTCCAGGTGGTCCACTATGGCAGTGGCTAGTTTCCCATCTACAATTGGAAATAATGCATCAGGTTGGTCTGGTTGAAACTAAAAATTAAAACCACAACCAGCAATTAATACGGATATTAAATTAAAACTAAAACAATTACCATTTTTGTAATTTACAATACGGTTATTTCACATAAACTACCGTTAATGTGAAAAAACCGTGTTAATATATTTCGTCATATAATGAATATCTATTTTCCTTTGCTTTGCTTAGGTTTTCCAAACCAAATTTGATATTACTGATGTTGTTTTAGGTCCAAAAACAGGAGTATGTCAATTTTGAATGCTACATTTACTTAAATAAATAAACACTATTGCTTTTTTTAATTTTTAGCCAAATTTTTTCTTCAAAATTTATAAAAAACTGAAAATTTTTGTTGTATCAACGATGGTAAAATAATTTGGAACGTATTTCAAAATACCGAATCTAGAGAACTCATTGCTTTAATTAAAAGAGTTGCAGAGTTTCTTTTTTTTTTGGATTTATTCCAGATATTTTGTGTTATTAAAACTAATATAATCCAGCATTTAAAATAATCCTGCAGATTTAGAATTCTATCCTATTCTATTCTATTTTTTAGCTATAAAATATGCCAAAGTTTATTTAAGATTTTGTAAACAGAAATCGTAGATAAAAAATAAATTTAAAAATGAAGCTTACAACAGTTGGAATAGGACCGTGAATTAAGTAGAGATCAATATAATCGAGACCCAGATTGCTAAGAGACTCTTTACAGCATTTTTCTACGTCTTCCTTGTGATGAAAGTAACTGAAGAGCTAAAAAAGAGTTAAAATTAGCAAAACTAAAATAAGATTTAGTTATATGAATTCTTTTTAAAAATTATTTGAACTACATTATTGCCATATGATACATAAGTACGTTAATCACTTACTATACACTATACAAAAATGAAAAAAAATATTGCTGTACATTTATTAAACTATAAGTACAAAAAATTTACACGCGGCTTGTGTATAAAATAACTTTTTGTGATAGTTTTACTGTAAGTAAGTCATTTGTTTACGTATTGCGACTATTGTAATATTTAAAATGCATGAAAATTAATTTAGTCGATGTGCATATATACATTAATGGTAAAGAATTAGTGAGGTATACATGTATATTGTACAGAAATTTACACCTTTGTTGTGATGAAGATGTTTTCCCGTTTCACAACACCCGCACTGAAAAGGTTTTTGAGAGCTTCTCCGATTTCCTTTTCGTTTTTGTAAGCCCAAGCTCCATCTATGTGCCGGTAGCCGGCTTTAACTGCCGCCTCCACTGCCGCCTTCACCTCTCCTGGTTTTGACTAAAAAGGGTTTTAAATGTTTTTTTTTGAATTTATAAAAATAGCTATGATTACTGTAAATGACTTAAATTCGGCCAGCATTAATTTCAGCTACTGAATATTGTGCTCTCCACACGCAAGATTATAAGAATCAGCTAAATACATCAAGATCGATCTATCATGACGATCTATCTAACCAAACGCAGTTTATTAGGGTAACTGACTTAATGTTGGTCGGACCTTAATTTTAGCCACCGGCTGTTATTTTTGACTTTCCTAAAATTATGAAATGAGCGGCAAATGGATAGATCGATCGTTATGTCATCTATCTAGTCATACACATATTATTTGATAACTATAAGGGATAACAAAAATGACAGCCGGTAGCCAAAAATAAGGCCTTGCCAATTTTAAGTCAGTTAACTTACAAAAGTAGTTACGGTTAAAGTAACTAACTTAAATTCAGTCAGCATTAATTTCAGCTACTGAATATTGTGCTCTCCACACGCAAAATTATAAGAATCAGCTGAATACATCAAGGTCGATCTATCATGACGGTTTATCTAGCCATAGGCAGTTAATTACATAATATGCGCATGATAAAAATAGCTGTATGGGTCAATACAGCCTAAGGAACTTAGTACCAAGGAATTTTTGACCTGTTTAAAGTGAATTTTTTGATTTTAGTTTGCGCTTAGCTTGATTTTGAGGTTTTCGCTTAAATTTGCTTAAGATACAGGCGTTAGCTTCAACTCTGTTGTCGTTTTTTGTTTTAAAACTTCCCAGGATCAAGTTCCCTCGGTTCTAACGACTCTAAATCAAAACAACAGCCGGTGTCCAAAATTAAGGTTTTGGAATGTTTTGTTTAAAACTTTAGTAGTGTGCTTTATACACAAGATAAATCGTTAAAACTTTACAAATCAAACGTAGGTGATGCAGTTGTGACTAAATCAAATATGAGGATCATGTGATTTTCAACAAACTGGCTCATAAAAAACAGTAAACGTAAACGCTTTAATTTCTTCATCATATGGCTCCGCATTTTTATTCACTGAACAATTGCACCAACTATGTCTTGCTTGCGTTAAAACTTACATTACGTTAAAACTTAGATTAAAACCCTTGAAAAGAAGCACGTATAGTGGCTTCGAAACGTTGGAATAAAGTTTGATTGAAGTTGTTTTATCTTCACTTTTATTGGGGTCAAAGCCCAAAAACTGTACTAATATAATCATAAAAAACCTGCATAATTATGAAGTTCGTATTTATTACACGTGATGCCTGCCACGTTTTTTAAAGCTTATTTTTAGTAAACATTTTCATGTATTCAACAAATATTTGTAAATATAAAATATTAATGCGGTTGTTCTGGTATTTTAATACGTCTACAGTGATATTGCTGAATAATAAAGCACAAAACACTAAAAACCGCCACAAAATAATATATCTTGAACAAAATGATGTTCGAAAACAGTAAAAACACTTACCTGCCAGGTACCCAAACCGAAAAGTGGCATTACAGCCCCATTGTTCAAAGTTACTGATTTGGCCATTTCAACAGTAATAATTTATTTTTGCGTGTTATGATTCTTCTTGTTTGATTTTTTACACCTTAAAAATTTACATAAATAAAAAGCAATAAATTTCCAAAATAATTTAACAACCTTTTTATTATTCTAAAACTTCGAAAATAATTTTAGATTAAAAAAGTGTAAAATATAATATGTCATTATTCTTCCATTATTCAGAAAATTCGCATAGAAAACAAAATAGCTCCGGAGCTTAAAGTTGCGGGGAGCATTAGTGATATCATCTTTTGCAAAAAAAAATCAGCTAAATGCACGAATTTTGTGCAACCCACAGACAGATCGTGTTAACTCACAAACGTTTTTTGGTGCTTGGGGATAAGGAAATAAGATTACAAAGTAATAGGTTAATCGATTTTTGAACTTCAGATGAGATATCTGTTTTGATACCCTAAATCCCACATTTTTCTGCCACCTACGTTCTCTTATGCAACCTTTATGACTCTATATGCATTTAAAACCAGTTTTGTACTTCTTGTAATTATTTTAACAGTCCAAGTTCACGCATGTGCGATTAACGTCTGGAAAGTGCGTTTGCAACTGTCAAATCGACCAAAATCACGTAAAAATTAATTTGCATAAGCGTGGTTGATAGGCATAGGCACGCAGCTGATTGGTCGTTTCCTGTGATGTTTATTTCAGTTATAGTACGTTCAGCAGTTTTTGCGCGGTTTTCTTTGATTACCTTAAATCTTTGGTTGAAAAACCACGCAAAACCTACTTAATGTACTATCTGAAAACTGAACATCATACGGAACGACCACTTAGCTGCACGCAACAAAATATTCGTGTAAATTAAATGACACCGTATGCAAATTATGTAAAATTGCCGCAATAAGTTAGGTTAGATTTATCGATTGCACCTCCTCCAAATTCGGAATTTTACAATAGTTTAATATATGCGGGTTTTTGCCAAAAATCGAATTGTTTTTCTATTCTTAATTGAAACTGTCACGATACTCGAGTAGTGTGGTTCGTTTTGGTGAACGTTTTTTACAAAAATATTTTAAATAAACCATTATTATTCATCACGCATTCATTGCTGTACGAATACTACAAATATTTCCACGCTGAGTCAATTATTTTACAGTACTTGGATTCTAAATAAATCGAATTCGTTAATAATCAACAGAATATGCCAAAACACCACAGAAAGGAAACAATTCTTAATTTCGTTCAGTTTTGACCGGTTACATAAATCAACGGGATTTCTTTCAGAAAAAAAGCCAACTACGGTGTGCTTTGTTAAACCAACCTCTGGTGTGTTTTATATTTAGCAACTAATTTTCTCACTATAAACCAAATTTTAAAATTGAAAAAGAGTTAAATAACTGTTTTAGCTTTTTGTAAATTTATAAATAAAAATCTGTAGCTTACTTCAGTTCAAACGGAAAAAAACAAATAAGTGGTGGATTTAAAAAACATACCAAATAAAAAATACCAAACACCGTGACCAACTTTTATTGTTGGATAATTGCCCTATTGGTCGGAATTAAACGGAATTTAAATTTAAGCTTTTAAATACTTTACAGTAACGTTCGCCTGTTTTTATACGACTAACAGCAAATCGGTGTAATAATTTTTAATAGGATACCCATTCATTAATAATAATTTCTTTATATTTTTTAACTCAAAAAATTATTTATGCAACTTCGATGAACAAAAAACGTTTAGGAGGAAAAACTGGTTTTAACGTTTATCGACGAAATTTAAAAAAAAACTTTAGTTATTACCAATGGCACAATTTTTATGTGAGAACGAATCACAAAGCCAGCTATATGTACTTGTCAAGTTACCTAAGTAAATAAAACAATTCAGCTTTATGTTTGAAGAAAGGATTAGTAGGAACGTGTTGGCATGACAATGCAATTTTTTTATTTTGATAGGTTTTTATATGATTTATGTCACTTCAGATTTTCATATTGCAGCTTTTAGCAAAATGCATAATCATTAGTGATTGACGCAATTGTCTGATTATTTGCAAAATCATACTAAAAACTTTATTTTATCTTCAAAACATACACAAACAAACCTTTACTATCTATCAGGTAAGCACATTGTCAAAACCACAATGTTATTTTGCTTTTACTCACAATAGCATGTGGAGTAATATTTGATTCAACACATGCGGTGTATTTAAAAATATCATGGATGGCCCGCGCTAAACATTATTTATTTGAGAACGTGGGTAAATTTTTAAATTTAAACCTTTTTCTTTTTATTATTAATATTCCAACCGTTACATGTTAAAAGTTTTATTCCTGCTTAGCTATAGCAAGAATGTATAAAAGTAGAGAATGTCCGACTGTGTATTAAACAGTTGTTCAAATTATAGGTAGATTATTCCACGGTGTAAATTTTTTATCATGTAAAAAAATCTACTACGACCTGTGGAATAATCTACAATTTGTGGTATAATCTACATGACAATTTTTCTACGTAATACTGTAGATTAATCTACATGATAACCGCGAAACAAAAAACTGCAAACGTATAACTCTTTGATGATGTTTTTTTCACGTGACGTTGTCAAATATTCACCGTTTTTCTTAAATCCAACGTATAAATTTTTTTACATGTTAAAACATCAAATATTTCGAAAAATTTGAATTATTTCACAGTATTATGTAGAAAATATTGTTTTATGCATTTTGCGTTTGCAATTTTTCATTTTTCAAACTTCGAACTGCAAAAATCTGTGAACGTAAAATACTCAGATGGTTTTTTTCACGTAATTTTGTCAAATATTCTAGGTTTTTTGTTGCGTCGGACGTAAAAATAATTTTATATGTTAAAACATGGAATATTTTGACTAATTTGAATTATTCGATAGTGTAGTATGTTGAAAAACTTCATCTTGCATTTTGGCGTTCGCAAATTTTTATTTCTACGTGATAAAAAAATCTACACTGTGGAATAATAAAGTAATTTACCTACAATTTGAACAACTGTTTAACACACAGTCGGTCATTCTCTTCACTTATGCATTCTTGGGTTAAACTTTTTGTCTTAGATTTTGTTAGTTTTTTGCGAAAACCTAACCCTTTACCCCTTACTTTAATTTGTTATCGTGATCGTTAAAATTGGTGCAGTATTTGTCGAGATATTGCGTTTCCCGTACAAAAAACCCTAGATTTTTTCGCTAAAAACACGAAGTGAAAAAAACGTTAGACAAACTTCATAAAATTGCTGCCGTCATTTGATGTTTTTATCAAAAAAGTCGCGGGTTTTTTGTACAGGAAACGCAATATCTCGACAAATACTGCACCAATCTTAACAACAAAGGTATCAAATTCAAGTAAAAAGTAGCCGTTTTCTTTGAGTGCATAATTTGTAAAGTAAATCGTTATACCTAATAAACAATCTTTCACGTACAGAATTTCAAAAAATCCCATTTTTGGGGGGTCATACCTCCTGAACCACGGAAGATATTTTGTTGAAAAAACTTTTGTGAGCTATTGGAGGCAGGGGTAAATTTTTAAGAAAAATTTATCGAAATCGAAGACAAAAAGTTTGGCTCCGCACTGCACCTTTAAGTGAAGTAATTTATGAAGAGTTTTTTTTTCCTGAAAGCCCTAATTACCGTCATTATGCCGTAATTAGGGCTATTGGAGCCTTAAGTAGGGCGCGGTAGGGCGCTATTTAGGGCAATCAATTTGTCTAATTTTGTATGAAATCACATATTTTTCTTAATATTTTGTTATATATTTTTGATATTAGCACTATTTTCCAGGGGTTTATTTGATTAAATTGTTGGTAACTGTAAATTAATAAACGCACACTTTTTTCTATATGTAATTAAAAAGTATACATTTATAAAATTGCATTCAGAATTTAATAAATTACAAATTTCTAAGTTCCGCAAATTCAACAATTACGTACGTATTTCTTAATTATGGTTGAATTATTCTGACTGATCTCGTAAATTAGTACTAGCATTGAAAAATGCTCTAAGAATAGAGCAGGAAAAAGGGGCGATTTTTCCCCGGGCGTATGTTTAGACAGAAAAGATGTAGACTAGTCTGAGATGGACATTATGTGGACTATAGGAAATTTGCATTTGGTTTGGCCAGCTGCTCACTAAATAAAAATTTCTACTATATGATAATGATTTGTTTATACATTGATCTAATCACACAGCACTGTTGCATTTTTTTTAGTTTGATGAAATGTCAATTGAAAAAATCATACTCACAGCAATCTTTGACAAGCGCGAAATCGCCACTTTTTCAATTAGAAGGTTATATTTGTATGTTAAGAAACAACTATAAGTTTGAAAAAGTGGCGATTTCGCGCTTGTCAAAGATTGCTGTGAGTATGATTTTTTCAATTGACATTTCATCAAACTAAAAAAAAATGCAACAGTGCTGTGTGATTAGATCAATGTATAAACAAATCATTATCATATCGTAGAAATTTTTATTTAGTGAGCAGCTGGCCAAACCAAATGCAAATTTCCTATAGTCCACATAATGTCCATCTCAGACTAGTCTACATCTTTTCTGTCTAAACATACGCCCGGGGAAAAATCGCCCCTTTTTCCTGCTCTATTCTTAGAGCATTTTTCAATGCTAGTCTACCACTTTTTTTGAATTAAATTAAAAAATAGCCTAATAAACTATAGTTTTAGCTGCGCAATGACATATGTTTATAATCATTCCGTTGCCGAGATAAAATAAAAAATAATAATAAGAAGAAGATGAATTTAAATTACAAAATTAACCCACGTTGTTTAATTATAGTTAGTGCGGTGCAGATGCGCTCCAGACAAAGTTTACCTACGTTCTCTAAATATAGTTGGCGCAATGCCGTGCGCCAATGATTGCAATTATAATTTTTAAAGTAATAATAATAATAATAATAATAAGATGATGAACATGAATAACAAAATTTACTCACGTTGTCTAAGTATAGTTGGCGCGGTGCCGTGGGTTAAATTGCAGTTGGCACCCCGCACCACCGATGATTACCGGCGCGTGGCGCTCCCGCGCCACCGACGCTTATTATTATTTTTTAATAAATAAAACTTTGAATTAATTTTGTCATCAGTAATGCAAGAATTAAAAAAAGTACTCTCTTGTTTTTGCCGTTTTCCGCGCGGTTGAAGCAGATGGCGCTGGGAACTGGCGCCGTTTCTGCCACCAATTAAAACCGGTCTGCTATTTTTGTGCGGTTTTTATGAGGGGATGTTGGTTGTCTGCTCTGTACAATTCTTATTGTTGCCAAAAGGCTGTTATTGTGCGGTTGGTAGTTTTTATTTGTCTATTTTTCAATTTTTTATTTTGATCAATAAATCGATAACAAGGACCTAAATGAAAAAAGTGCTTCCTAAGAAAGTTGCGTAATTCCTTCTTCTTTCTAATGAGCCCATGTTTATTTTTGATCAATCAGTAACGAATGAGGAATATCGTTTTTAAGAATGGAGCGTTGGAATAATAAGAAGAAGAAGAAGAAGAAGAAGAAGAAGAAGAAGGTTCTGAATTTCAAAATTTACCCACGTTCTCTAATTATGGTTGGCGCGGCGCCACGGGGCTAAATCGCCCCGTGGCGCTCCCGCGCCACCCATGATGTAGACATGAGCGGACAAATTAAAATTTACATTAAATTTACATAAAATTAAAATTTAAAAAAAAGAACACAGATTTTTTTTAATTCCAACTTTTCACAAAATATACAAAAATTAACTAATTTTAGGCTTTAAAATTTTGTATGTGGGCAGCTGGATTCTAAATTAAGTAATTTGATAAATAATTATTAAAATATGGGTTTTGATAATTATATTTGAATCGCTTTCGTTATAAAATTTTGAATGGTTTTGCTGTTAATTGATTAATTGTTAGTCGATTGTTACTGCAATTATCGAAGTCAGCTGAATTTTTTTGCCTACAATAAAATTAAAAAATTTAAATGCATTTATTAATTTAAAATTACAATAAAAAATTATGATATAGATCCCGGGCGTGATAACAAACGTGCAATCTAGCACGTAATAAGTTATAATATATAAAAAACTTTGTTTAAATACGATTTTTTTTCTTGTTCAAAAAACCCTTCTTCAGAGCTTTTAACGCATTGTCGCTAGTTATGGGGACCGACGCATAAGAGTAAAGCACGAAACAGTACCACAAAATAGTCCCGGTTTTGCCAAAGAGTACGCACGAAATAGTACGCCACAAAACAGTACCGTCAAAAAACAGTACGGCACATAAGAGTCCTCTGTGAATTGCGTTTCCTACACCACGCGACTCTGACACAAAACAGTATTGGCACAAAAGAGTACTGAAGAAATAACTTAATGTTAAAACGATTACTTCTAACAGCTGCTTATCTTAATTACGATAAAAATCAATAAGCAGTGTTTTTTACAGAAAACTCTTTTATTTTTGATAGACCATTTAATAAAGTCCTTTGATTTTTCTTTGTTTATAAAGTGAGTTTGTTGTTTACATAGTGAGTGTTGGAGCTGTTTAATTGGAGTAAATATAGTTGTGACCGCACCTACCGCAGGTACGTTTTAAAACTTTTTCATTTTTAATTTTTTTACATTTTTAAAATTTAATTGCAGCCAAGCCGTGGCTTTTTCGTGTTTTGTAAAAACTAAGTTATTTTTAAAAAAGAAATTAAAAAAATCGTAGACAACAAATTACGCTTCATTACTAATGATCCTTCCTACCATCCGAAGTTGGCTAATGTTCCTTTAAGGTTTCTTATGCTTAAACGAACGATTTCAAACATATTTAACTTGAAAAACGCTTTAAGTTATTTTCTATTTTAGGAATATTTTTATGAAGTTTCTATAATAGGAACCGAAGGAGGGGGAGTTATTGTATTTAAATATGTTTAGAATAAAATTAATTTACAAAAAAGTCTTGACAAAATATTCTATACATTACTTTTTATTTGTTTATTTAAACGGAAGCATACACAATCAGACAGACAAACAGCTCATTTGCTAAACAGGATATAAAATGGTTTGAGCGTTTTTTATGGAATATTTTTAAAGCAACATTTGTTTTTTTAAATTGAGACTAACATAAATTTTACCTATTCTCTAAACTCACTTAATGGTTTCGAAATAGCTATTACCTCATTATTTCACAACTGGTGCACAAAAACGCCGATCGGAATGTCTTATTTAGAAATCATTAAATAGTTTTTTAATAGTTTTACCGTTACTGGTTTGGCACTTACTGATATTAAATTAAATTAAATTAAATTTATTAAATTTATTAAATTAAATTTATTAAATTAAATTAAATTAAATTAAACGGAATTTAAATTTAAGCTTTTAAATACTTTACAGTAACGTTTGCCTGTTTTTATACGACTAACAGCAAATCGGTGTAATAATTTTTAATTAGGATACCCATTCATTAATAATAATTTCTTTATATTTTTTAACTCAAAAAATTATTTATGCAACTTCGATGAACAAAAAACGTTTAGGAGGAAAAACTGGTTTTAACGTTTATGGACGAAATTTAAAAAAAAAACTTTAGTTATTACCAATGGCACAATTTTTATGTGAGAACGAATCACAAAGCCTATATGTACTTGTCAAGTTACGTAAGTAAATAAAACAATTCAGCTTTATGTTTGAAGAAAGGATTAGTAGGAACGTGTTGGCATGACAATGCAATTTTTTTATTTTGATAGGTTTTTATATGATTTATGTCACTTCAGATTTTCATATTGCAGCTTTTAGCAAAATGCATAATCATTAGTGATTGACGCAATTGTCTGATTATTTGCAAAATCATACTAAAAACTATATTTTATCTTCAAAACATACACAAACAAACCTTTACTATCTATCAGGTAAGCACATTGTCAAAACCACAATGTTATTTTGCTTTTACTCACAATAGCATGTGGAGTAATATTTGATTCAACACATGCGGTGTATTTAAAAATATCATGGATGGCCCGCGCTAAACATTATTTATTTGAGAACGTGGGTAAATTTTTAAATTTAAACCTTTTTCTTTTTATTATTAATATTCCAACCGTTACATCTTAAAAGTTTTATTCCTGCTTAGCTATAGCAAGAATGTATAAAAGTAGAGAATGTCCGACTGTGTATTAAACAGTTGTTCAAATTATAGGTAGATTATTCCACGGTGTAAATTTTTTATCATGTAAAAAAATCTACTACGACCTGTGGAATAATCTACAATTTGTGGTATAATCTACATGACAATTTTTCTACGTAATACTGTAGATTAATCTACATGATAACCGCGAAACAAAAAACTGCAAACGTATAACTCTTTGATGATGTTTTTTTCACATGACGTTGTCAAATATTCACCGTTTTTCTTGAATCCAACGTATATATTTTTTTACATGTTAAAACATCAAATATTTCAAAAAATTTGAATTATTTCACAGTATTATGTAGAAAATATTGTTTTATGCATTTTGCGTTTGCAATTTTTCATTTTTCAAACTTCGAACTGCAAAAATCTGTGAACGTAAAATACTCAGATGGTTTTTTTCACGTAATTTTGTCAAATATTCTAGGTTTTTTGTTGCGTCGGACGTAAAAATAATTTTATATGTTAAAACATGGAATATTTTGACTAATTTGAATTATTCAACAGTGTAGTATGTTGAAAAACTTTATCTAGAAGTTTTGCGTTCGCAAATTTTTATTTCTACGTGATAAAAAATCTACACTGTGGAATAATCTACCTACAATTTGAACAACTGTTTAACACACAGTCGGACATTCTCTACTTTTATGCATTCTTGACTATACTAAGAAGGTTAATCACAATCATCTTGCCTGCCACTTTTTCAATAATGTTTTTAGTATTGGTGTTTTGATCAGAATATTTAATTCAAAAAAGAGGCAAAAAAATTATGTGACAAAAAATATCATCAATAAAAACCTTCCGGCGACAATGAAAGACTCTGCCAAGTTTCATAAAACAACAGAGAACTCAACGTTTATGCGCGTTTTCAATTGACTTTTCATCAGAATATAGAAAAACTGCAACAGTTGTCTAATTAGTTCACTGTATAAACTAATCAAATTTTTTATTCACTGAGCGTGCACTAACCAAATGCAAATTTCTTATGGTCACATATGTTCATATCAGACTAGTTAACGTTTTTTCTGTCTAATCATATATGCTCGGAAAAGAAATCACCCCTTTTTACTGCTCGATTTTTAGAACATTTTTTAAGGCTAGTATAGGCCTACAATAAAGAAAACCAAGAATAAAAATATTTAACTACTGGATTGTAATTGATTGTTTCTATTGGGGCGCATCTAAGTATGGTGCGTCATTATTGGGGATTTAAAATTTTATAAAATAGATGTGTACGGTCTAAATGGAGCGCACAACGTAAGTGGTTTTTATTTACAGCCATGCAAACAAAATTAGTTATTTTTTGGCGTCGAAAAACATCGCAAAAGAGTTTTGTTTTTGTTGATGGTTTTAATAAGAATGGACGCCAATTCTTAAATTTCACGTCAATATAATGAAGGTCTCGAACATGCAATAATGGTGAATCCCTTTTATTCTTTTGTCAAAAAACTATGCGCAAAAATACTAAATGTAGTATTCATCATAACTTCCAATCCCAATCATTTGCGAATGCAAACAAACATCTTGCATTCAAAATAAACGACATTGAAGGCGAATTATTTATCGTTAGATTTATTCATTAGGGAAATGTGTCTTCGGTTAAAGCACGTCTCTACGGCGCAAGCTTATGTAAATAGGAACATTACACGCCAAAATTAAAAACTACATACGTCAGAAATAAAACCACAAATAAAGATTATATTAAAGTACCTATTCAATAATTCCAACTTAACGTATTTTGGACTTCTTATTTTGAGCAACCACAAAAATTATATTGAAAGATTTTGGTTTGGTGAAACTTTAATTCTGAAAATAAACAAAAATGAAATTATAAAAAAAATTCCCGTGCACAGAAAATTCTTTTGAGCTGGGATGTATTGAAATAAAATAAAAACTTTTTTGTACACAGAATATTATTGATATAGATTATTGTACCATATTTTAAATGAATGAAGCGAAATACAACAAAAAACATGAAAAACAACAATAAAAATTTAATTATTGTCATTAAAAGCAGCAAATATGCTGTTAACATTTTAAATAATAAAAAAATAAGAGTATAGCAATAAAAACCATCTGATAAAATTATTTACTGAAGACTAAAATAAAAAGAATTCCTAGGGATTTATTTTTTATCACTCGGAATTTAATTTCCTAAAGGTTGCTATGACAATTTTAACGTAATGAAAACTCAGTTAGTAATTGCAATTAACCCAAAGTATCTAAAGCAAAAAAATAAGTTTTAAACATCAGTAAAATTAAAATTTTAAGGAATTTAAAAAAAATAATATAAACTTAATTGATTAAAAATTTACATAAAGGCTGAGCAGTTGCAGTATTTTTGCAATGCCGAAAATTAAAAACAAACTGAATTAAATAACACTTTTTTAAAACAGCTTGTCCATTCAAAAAAAAAAAACATTCATTCAAAATTCAAGTACATTCAAAACCGGCTAATGAAACAAATTTGCTTTTTGGTTGTTTTTTGCATTGATTCAATAACAATGAACTTAAAAATACTAATGGATTTTTAAAGCTCCCCGTTATTATTGGAAATATGTTGAATAAATGCAAATAGATAATATTTTTCACCACTTTAGTATAAAAATTACTTTTGTGCGACTGCGAATGAATTAAAAGAAACGCACAACATGGTTGACATAGCTATATGTTGAATAAATATTTTAAGCATTGAGTTTGAAATTACATAAGAATAAAGTTACTGTGTCAATATAAAAATTCAATAACTTGCCATTTTATTTCTTTACGTTTATTTATTTTTTATAATTTAAGTTTTTAGAAACATCAAATCTGCACGTGTTACCTAGAAATTTAGTCAAAGTTTAACAAAAAACAATTTAAAATCATAAAAAGCGGATTTTTTTACGTAATAAAATAAAAGTTTTTTTTTTGAATTGCAGAAAAAACTATAATTATTACTTTTTCTTTGCCATCGCGAAGTATAAAGGTCATAAAACTAAAATTTTAACAATTTTTGCAAAGGAGTAACAGTAAAACAGATCACAAAACTTTTTTTGTTTGGAATCGCTTAACAATTTAACATTTGATGAAACATTTTTATTTGGTGAATAGTATATATTATATATGTCTTGTAGATAAACCGCATATTTTTTTAATGGCATTGCAAATATAGCCGGTACGCAGCACAATTATGACTATACACTACATAGTTATATGGTAACTTATATGGTAAAATTTTAATAAAAAAACAAATAACTAAAAAAGAGTGGCAGAAAAAGAAAACTTCAAAAAAAAATTAATACCGTAAGTTATCATGTAGTTAGTTTTAACCGCTTTGGATGTTTATTACTTCAGTTAGCAACCGCATAACTCTGTTTGTTACTTGTTGTAACTGCGTTGCTATCGTGTACATCCTACTAAGTTTACATGTTATTGAAAAATGGGCGAGTTAGCTACGATATATCTACATAAACAGTTATTAAAAAATAAATTCGGAAGTTTTATATTATTCAAAACACTTTATTTTTTACAAAGCATTTTTTTCAACCACCGCAAGTTTTTTCACAGTCGTCTTTGGTTGTAAAAAAATTTTTCCCTTGCCCCGGACATCCGTCGTAGTAAAAATGACGACATTTTTTTCTTTTGACGTCGAAATAATATCTTCGCACCATATCGCCGAACATGCACGTTCGCTTATATTCCGGGTCCAGATTTTCCAAACAAATTTCTAAAAAAAACTCGATATTTATTATTTTTATTGAGAATTTCAATCGACCAAAGTCAGATAAAGAATCATTTCCATATGATGAGTCTTAATTCGCATATCAATAGTTGGCGCGCAGCTGATTGGCCGATTATCAGTTCAGTAAAAGTAAGTTCCGTAGTTTTAGCGCAGTTTTTCAAAAAAATCTTAAGGTAATTTGACAGTTGCAAACGCACTTTCCACACCTGAATATCTCTTATGTGACTTTGGTCGATAAGAAGGAGTTTTAAAACAGCGATGTCACTTTTAAGACTATTGAATAAAATAAAAAAATATTGATTTGTTTTTTTAATTTAAACAAAAAAATGTGTCCCATCCCAGCACAACATTTTTTTTCAAATTGTGTTTTATTATAACAAAAAAGTCAAGATAAGTATTTTTCAGTGTTGTGCTACAGTCACATTACACATTAAAATGGTACGGGGTCTTTAGAGCCGTAAATAAGGAACTTAGAGCACTCAGAAATTTTAACCCCAAATCATAAATCCCAGACCTCTCCTGTTTTAACCAACCTTGCTTTTATCGCACGCCAAAAGGTTATTAATTTAAAAAAATAATTAAAACAGATTATTAAACTAAAAATTAATAATTAACGAAATTTTATAGTGTTATTAGATTTCACATTCCAGTGTTAAATTTAAATTCTAAATAAGGTCACCCATTTGAATTTTTACTATTATAATTTAAGTTTATTTATATGTAATTGTAATCAAAAATTGTCATATAAGCCAAAAAAATATGGTGTTTTGGGTAATTTTAAAAATGGATAGGAGAATTTTTATTTGGGCGGGAGGGGATCTTAAAGTTGTAATTAATGACTCAGTATCCAAATCATTTCCTGTAAAAAGTTCAGTTTCTCAGGGTTCCGTTTTGGGCCCATTTTTATTTTTAATATATATTTATGACATTGTTGATTGTGTTAAGTACTCACAATTTAAACTCTTTGCAGATGGATATGAATATTTGTTGCAAAATTTTCATCTAAAGACTAACACGTTCTAACCTTAAGACTTCAAGAAGATTTAGATATGATATACAGCTGGTCAAAAGACTGGAATTACAATTATCAGATCATAAATGTGAAGTTCTGTATATTCGAAATCATAGCAAAGAGTTAATTTGTAAATATAAGCTGGGTAATAATGTACTTGCAACTACATAATTGGTGCGTGACCTACATATTTATATATCTCATGATATGAAATTTCTGAAACACTGTAAAATCACAGCAGAAAAAGCAATGAGAGTGACATCACTAATTTTTAGAACATTCAACTCCAACTCTAAAAATAATCTTCTCGAAGCGGATAAGTCCTACAAAGTATGTTAGACCAATTCTGGAGTACGCTAGTGCTGTTTGAAACCCTTATTTGCAAAAGGATATAAACATTTTGGAAAAGTGGAACAAAATTTCACTAGAAGGTTGTTTTATAAATGAAAGTTGTTACCTGTTGGTTATGAACAAAGGCTGAATTACCTAGGTTTAGAACAATTAAAAGATCGAAGAGACAAAACTGATTTATATGAGTGCTTTCAAATTAACTTAAACAATTGGCAAACCAATGACTTTTTAAAGTTTAACCTGCAGCCCACCCGTGGTCATTCCTTTAAATTGGCTGTTGAAGATAGCCGAATTAATGCAAGGAAATTTTCTTTTGCAAATAGGGTGGTTACACCTTGGATTGGAACAATCTACTTCCGTCTTAAGTAACTGTCGATTTTTTGGATGCATACAAGAAAAGTTTTAATCTAACTTAAATAGTGTTCTTTTTGAGCCTTTAAAATCATTTCAGATACCTATGTTAATATTTTGTTACAATTATAGTTTATGTTGGCAGCGATTAAGTCGCAAATTTGATGTTGTTGATGAAAAAAAAGAAAAGAAAAAAAAAGAAAAGAAAAAAAGAAAAGAAAAAAAAGAAAAAATAGGAAAAAAAATGAAATGATGAAACAGTAGAATTAAACTATGCATAGACTATGCTTAGTAAAATATTAATTCTGTTATCTGATCATTAAAAAAAAAGTAGAGCTTAAAATTCCGCAAAAATCCCTAGGTCTCAAACCTGTGTTTTTGAGCATGATGCCAAAATATGCACTTGCTACACCTATACAAAACATTATAGCAAAAATCGTAAAATTGAACCTCTTTAACCTCTCGAGGTAGCCGACCCAGGTAGGTTATCCCTAACAAATTATATATTTTTAAACTGAGGAAAGTATGGGCAATCTGCACAAAAATTTTTAGACGTAAGGACACATTATGGTAAAAAGTTAGAAATTTGGCTGAAAAAATTGCCCCTAAATTTGGCGGGTTTTGGGGCTCACTCCCCAACATTTTTAAAAAAAAATTTTTCAGGAGGTAGCCAAAGATACAAGGACCTTAACGCGAGATATTTGCATATTGATGGCAGCGCGTTCAAATGTTATAAGAGCTCAAACAAAAATTTTTTTGTCAAAACTTTCCCAGTATCGATAAAAAAAACAGAAAATAGTTTAGTAATATTGCGTCACCAGTTTTAGCGCGGTTTTCCAAAAAAATGAAGGAGTTTCGACAATTGCTAACGTACTTTTCAACCAAATCGTATGCAAATTTTTTTTTACGTGGATTTATTCATTTGGGGCAACGACATGGAGACAAATTTTTGTTATTAATACTAACTTTAGATTCACAAAAATAATGTATAAAAGTTTTTTTTTTTTTTGTTTTTGTTTTTTTTTCTGTTATTTTTTTTTTTGTTTGTGTTTTTGGTTTTTTGTTTGTTTTTTTTTTTTGTGTTTTTTTTTTTTTTTTTTTGTTTTTTTTTGTTTTTTTTTTGTTTTTTGTTTTTGTTGGTGTTGGTGTGGTTTTTAGGTTTTTTTTTTTGTTTTGTTTTTTGGTTTTTATTTGGTGTTTTGTTTTTTTTTTTATTTTTTTGTTTTTGTTTTTTTATTTTTTTTTTTTTTTGTTTTTTTTTTATTTTGTTGGTTTTGTTTTGTTTTTTTTTTTTTTTTTTTTTTTTTTTTATGTGTTTTTTTTTTTTATTTTTTGTTTTTTTTTTTTATTTTTTTGGTTTTTTGTTGTTGTTGTGTTTTATTATTGTTTTTGGTGGTTGTTAATTTTGTGATTTGATTTGTTAATTTTTTTATTTTTTATTTGTTTTTGGTTGGTTTGAGATTGATTTTTATTTTTTATTTTTATTGTGTGGGGGTTTGATTGGTTGTTGTTGTTTTTTTGTTTTTTTGTTTGATGTTTTTGTTTTTTTATTTGAAGTTAGTAGTTGTTTTTGATTGTTTGGTGGGTTTGTTGGTTTTGGTTTATTTTTTTATTTTATTTTTTTTTCTTTGTTTTTTTTTGTGTTTTTTGTGTGTTTTTTAATTTTGTATTTTTTTTTTCCTTTTTTTGTTTTTTTTTGTTTTTTTTTTCTTTTTTGTTATTTTTTTTTTTTTGCTTTTTTTTTTTTTTTTTTTTTTTTTGTTTTTTTTTTGGTTTTTTTTTTGTTTTTTTTTGTATTTTTTTGTTTTTTGTTTTGTTGTTTTTTTTTGTTCGTTGTTTGTTTTGTGTTTTTTTATCTCTATTTTGTGTTGTTCTTTCGAAGAAAAAAAAAAAGAAGGTGTTTTGTGTTGTTTGGGTTGTCGTGATTGGTTAGAAAAGCTTTGTTTTGGTTGAGTCCTGGAAGCCTCAACAAAGAAGGTTTTGGTGATTTTTTTTGTTTTTTTTTTGAATCGGTTTTTTTTTTTTGTTACCCCCTTTTGTTCTTTTTGAAAATGATAGTATTGATTTTAGCGCTCTGGTGGACGCAAGACGCTTACAGATATCAGTTACAATTTTGTTCACTCCGTGTGTGCAATTTCGGTGTGTACATTAAACTCGAGTAGTTGTAAAAAAACCTTTATTATTAAAACACGTTTACATACAATTTAATTTAAAATAAAAACGAATATTAGTTGAAATTAGTTTTTTTAAACTATGTGCATAAAAGAACTTTAAAATTTGTGTCATTTACAATGTTTTTTTAAAAATCACAGCAAGTAACAGTAATAAACTTGTAATTAAACTGCAGTTTTGTTGGTGGTTTCGACTCTTGGCTTCGGTGGTAGGTATGGTTTGGCTTGCTTTGGTGGTATGTATGTTTTGGTTTGCTTTGATGATATGTATGGTTTGCCTTGGTTCGGGGCGGAGTGGCATGTGTGCTTCGGCTGATTCTAGGACACGAGGGTACAGGACACGAGGGTACTGGACACGAGGGTACTGAGCTAGGAAAAAATACGTTTGCCACAAATATGTAAATTTTTAAAACTGACTGAGCTGAACTAAATTTTAATCTTTGTTTGAATGCGTACACAATTAAACGTTACATAAGTCGGTTCGTTTTTAATTGTAAATAACATTTTTGCTTGCTTAAATATAATGCAATTTAATAACAAAAAACATTGCAAACTGTTTAAAAACATCGTACTAATTAAACGAAAATTTAAAGGTCATTTTACACACAACTTATACTATGGCTTTTTATAAAAAAACAATAATAATAATAATAAAATTATTGAAGCTTACTTTAAAGCTCTGAAACTTCGAAACCCTGCTTTTGCAAAAAACTAAAGAATTAATATTAAACAATCATGAGTGGAAAGAGAACGCTAAGAAATCTATTAATTACTGTTTTTTCCAAAACAGATATTTGTATGAAAATACGAAGCGTATTGAGCAGTTTTTTTTTGCTGTCATTTTTTTATTTAGACTCTTTTCATCCACTCTTGATTAAAATAATTAGTTTTTTAATAGAATTTTTGGAAAAAATAACTTCTGCAAAAATAGATTTAAATCCCACCATTGCACAGTAAACTTTATTTTCCTAAGCCTAAGCAAAACCCAAAAAATAAGCTAAACTGTATCATAATATTTTAATAATAGTGTGCTTTTAAAAAATACTGAATAATTTTACTTTTAAAAAAAGCAATCAATTGTTTTTTAGAAAATATTTTACTAAAATGTTTTTGCAAAGTTATTAATAGCAGTTATTGGCAATTATTGTTGCAGATATTTTTTCCGAAGGCATTAAAAATTCATTTTTTCCACACTCCACGAAAAATAACCACAAAAATGTTCTGACAGCACAATCAAAGCATAACAGCAACCCTAATGTTTATCTTTCGAGTCGTCTCATAGCTTCTCAGCATTTTAGAATTATTTTTTTTAAAATGCAAGAAAATGCAGACAAATAACACAAAAATGTCAAACATGAAATTATCATTTTTGTTTTATGTCTTCTCAATAATTTTTTATAATCCTATTCTTTGTAAGTCAGTCAAACTAAAAGATTTTTAAGTAAAACAAACTATTGTTATGCAATAAGTTTATGCGGGAAGGTTATGTTTTTTGCTTGTCAGTACCCTCGTGTCCAGTACCCTCGTGTTCCCCCTTGCATAATGAATAGATTTTGCTGCGAGGTTGTGGTGAACGCAGTTTTTTTAAGCCCAGTACCTTCGTGTCCAGTACCCTCGTGTCCAGTACCCTCGTGTCCAGGACCCTCGTGTCCAGTACCCTCGTCTTCCGGTTCAGGTTCTCCCGCTATATATGGTTTTTGGAAGTTTATATTAACATTTCCCCTAAAACAGTGTTATTTTTCAAGATTTGTAGTCGTAAGATATCTGCCTAGATTTTATGGCTTATAGTCATTTTTAATTCCAAAGAAAAGCGCGTAAGCAGAAATAATAAATAGGATTCATAAATAAATAGAAGTTTTTTTCGTCTAAAGCCGAATATGCAAGGCCAAACAAGTAGCACTAATAGCATAACCAAACAATACGCATAATAATATCAATACGATATCACTATTTTTGTGTCTCCACCGGGACTCGATCTTGCCAGCTTCAGAACGCTAGATGAGCGTTCTGTCACTGCGCTAAGACAATATAGTAAAAACGTGCGATCTAATTAGTATTATTTAGTATAAAACCTATAATTTTAATTCTAAAAATGAATTCTATCAAGTTGAAAATAGTTACGTGGTAAAGTAACCACTCGTTCTCCAAGAAAATATCACGTGGAGAGAAACACGTGACGCAACTTAATAATAATTGGTTACATTATTTCTGATAACTTTTTTTATTATTTTTTATTCTCGCGCGTTCATTATTTCTTCCTGACGGCGAGCGGTTACCACCTTAATTTCAGCCTGAAGGATTTTAACTATAAATTTGAAAATATTTTTACTAGTAACGTCACAAGTGGGCACGTATACTAATCCTTGAATCTTTCTAGCCAAAAACATACAGCAAACAAAAACTAAAACTGTTGTGCTTTGAACACAAAATATTATTAAAAACAATGATACTCTGATTTGCAAGACCTTGTTTTCCGTAGCAATTCGGCATGAAATTAAAATTCACAAAATATTAAACCTTTTTGTACTTACAAAGTACACAAAAAATCTATACAGATTCTTAAAAGCATTTTCCTAACATTTATTTTAAATGTAAACCGGCTCACCTTCAAAAGGGTCCTGACACAAAAGAGTCCTGAAAAAAATCGCAGCTGGCACAAAAGAGTCCTGGCACAAAAGAGTTTTGGCACAAAAGAGTCCTGGAGAAAATGCGTTCATGCGCCCAAGCACAAAAGTCCTGGCATAAAATCAATATTTCACAGCTGACATACAATGTCCAGTTTATGACATATTTCAACACGTCGTTACTCTGATACAATCGAGTCAGTCAAAAACGTCGCAAAATACTTGTAGTCCATAGATGTTTTTGGGGGAACAGAGGGGTCCACCCCCCCCTAGAGCCAAAACTTTGGACCACCCTTAAAAAAATCCAGGGGGGACCGCCCCCTCCCCCCAAAGCTCGAGAGCGGTCAGGCCTGACCCCCCACCCTAGCGAGGCTGACCCCCCTCCCCCCTCCTGACCAATTTGGAAGTATAAGTTTTTATTTACTGTCAAAAACACGATTTTTTAGTTAAATCAGTGTTTAAATACACTTTTTAGGTCTAAATAGGCTGTTTTAGTATATAAAATTCAATATTAAACCTAAAAACACTTAAATTATTGATTTTAAAAAACTTTGTTAAAAAATCGTACCCTCTTGACCCCCCCCCCTAAATTTGAAATCCGGGGTCAACCCCCCTAAACAGTCAGGGGGGTCCGGACCCCCTGGACCCCCCCCCTAAAAAATTTTGGCCTTCCACCCGGGGGTGAGGCCCCCCCTAGCGGTCTCGAGGTGTCTACGGAGTGGCTTCCACGCAGCGACACTGCCCAGATCCAGCAATGGAAATGGTCAACAGCTCTACCTCTTTTCCAGTCAACTCAGGCGATTTCCGCCACTGCTGACTACCAATGCGAGCGGACCCGACCAAAAACATCTATGCTCGTAACTGTGACTCTTTTTATATCTTAACACACAAATAATCTAAACAAAATGAGTCAAAGTTACGTTGATTTTATACTGATTGTGACTCTTGGTGTCAGAGTACCAACGAACAGTAAATTTTTAAAAAAATTTTTGCTAAAAATTCTTTTTTTAAGTTGCTATTTGTTTTGGGAAAACAAATGTTTATTCCAATAATTACGGTTTTCAATCCTTTCATCAGCGGGCTGCAGAAAAGTAACAATTTGTAAAACTGCAACGGAGGCATGCTTAGAAACACCTAGGAGGAGGCAAGTAAAGCTACCCCAAAAAACAACCTCAAATGTTTGTAGGAGACAGGGCCTGTGCCAGGATTTTTGAAAGGAGGGGGCCAGACTCTAGAAAACTGAAAACGAAATATAAATGCGGCGCGAAACGCCGCATTTTGCGCCGCAAAGCTGCGTCAGGCGGACGCACCCCCCAGCCGCCGGAGGCGAAATTTTTGATTTAGCATTAAAAATAAGCAAAATTAGGGCTTAAAAATACTTATTTACATTAAATTCAAGGCAGCCAGGCCGGCAGAATCAACTTTTGGCATACCCGAAGAAAGGAGGTAGGGAGAAGCAGGGTTCATAATGGAGTTACCTTCGCTTTTATCTCCCCCCACCTTCCCTGGACCTACCTCCTCTTCCTTATTTTTACCCCGGCCAACCCAGAAAGGGGGGGGCATGGCCCCCCTGGCCCCCCCCTGGCACAGGGCCTGGTAGGAGACAGAAAAAACCACTTTCAAGTCAGATAAAACTTTTTTGTGAGCAGCTTTAATTTTTCTAAAAGCAGGTAGAAGATTATATTTAAAGACGCAGATATACTCAGGAAAAGCTCATCAAGTTAGAGTAATGGTTACGAACCAATATACGACTTTCGCCAGTATTATAAATTTCTTATTTTTTTTAGCGTTCGCTTTTATTTTTTACCTGTTGTTGTTTCTATTTTAAATGCACGTATATTTGCGTGTCACCTGTGAAAAATTGATTTTATGCTAGGGGCCTATTTCATAAAGATTTCTGTAATTGTAAGTTAATAAACGCATTTAATTTCTTCTTATTTTATGAATTAAAAAATACGTACGTAACTGCAGAATTTACGGAATTTACCGAGAAGTAATTTTTTAAAATCTAAACGCAATTTTATTAATGTACAATTTAATTTAAAAATACAAAAGAAAATATGCGTTTATTAATTTACAGTTGTAAATTAATTACACGCAATTTTTGTGAAATAGGCCCCAGGACTCATGTACACCATGTACACCATGACTTTGTGCCGGACCCATGTAAACCAAATGATTTTGACTTATAAACCTACCTACCATTACAAATGTTTGGTCATTCGTTATGAAATAAATAATAACCAACGACCCAATATTTATTATGATAGGTAGAACCATACATGTATTCATAAAAAATAATGTTTGGTTTTTGATTTTATTTATAGTAACTGTGCTCGCAGTCAATAGAAAATAATATATCTAATTTACGAAGGTAGCAAGCAGTTGTGAAGGTTTAGGGTCGATGGAGCCGAGGGAACTTGGAGCCAAAAATAAACATCGCTAAAACCTATTTCTAAGCCTAAGCAAAGCCTAAAAAAAGATAAAAATTTTTTCCGGCGGCTCTAAGTTTCCTACTTACGGCTCTAAAGACCCCGTACTGTTGTAAATTTTCGCGAAAAGCGAGGACCTACATTTTGTAAGTCCACTCGAAGGAGATGGGATCTCCTAATTTCATTCGTAATTAATAAGATCCAACTCCATGATACCGCGCCAATGACATAAGAGATTAATGATTAATCATAGTTTAAATAAATTTATTCTATTTATTCTAAATAGAATAAATATTTATATTTATTTATAAAATAAAATATAAAATAAATTAAAATAAAATGTAATCTATAAAATTAAATGTAATCTCAACTTACTTTGGAAAATAATTGCACACAATAAAAATTGATCTTCCGTTCCCAAAATACTTAAGACCATCACAGATAACTCTTGCACAACCAACTTCTGAAGTGTTGGCCCAAATAATCTAAAATCATAATTTATAGGTATTTTCATTAAATTAGTGAATGAAAAATTGCGCGAACAAAAAAAGCGAAAAATATGTCAAATGATAGTTTGTAAAAAATTTAACTGCTATGATGGTCGTTTTACCAAAAATATAACATAAAAATGCTTCTTTGTATTATATTTTTTTGTTTTCGCTGTAGCAAAGAATGTAAAGGGTAAGAGAATGTTCAACTGAGTGTTAAACAGTTGTTCTAATTGTATGTTGAGAAATCCACAGTGTGGACTTTTCATCAGGTAGAAGTATTTACTACGACCTGTGGAATACAATCTACAATCTATATGATAAATTGTCCAGATAAAACTGTTGAATGTTCCACGTTTTTTTTTAAATTCCAACATGTGGATTATTCAGCTTCACATAATTTTACCAGCGTAAAAAATCCTTCAAGATTTTACTTTTTTACAAATGATCTTTTCAGACCTGTGCACGGTGAAAGCTCTCCCAAATATTAGTGGCTGTGCCCCCCGCCCAAAAATGAAAAAGTAGCCAAAAATAAAATCACACTAGTTGACCTATTATGACGCCATCATCGCAAAATTTTTCAGTTTTTAGCCTAGTTCAATGTGTTTTAAGCCATTTTAGACTTATTTTTACTTAAATTGCGCCTTTTTTCCCTTCCTTTTTCTCATTTTTTTTCCTTTTTCTTCTTTTTTCTTTTTCTCCTTTACTTGCTCACCACGTTTTATTGACCCCCCCCGTTTTAAAAAAATTCTCCCGTCCTCCTCCAATAAAACCCCGGTGGTTGCGAGGGGCAGTGCACACTGCACAGGTCTACCTTCTGGTAAAATGACCTTCGGGTGATTCCGGCGGCCGTAGGCCGCCGGTATTATGGCCGGATCGTTCATTTTGTAGTTTTTAATTAAAATTTAAATAACTCGGTCAAACCTTAACCAATTATCTTAAAATTTTAGAAGTATATGTAATTTGTTGTGCTTAATCGTTTAATGTATAAAAAGTAATAAATAAAAAAACATATTTTGCATAAAAGTGCATATACAAACTTGGTCAGTTGGTAAAAATCGGACATATTGCTTTTTTTTCAAATTATTATAGCTTAGTCGAATATTACAGGAATGGGTTTAAAATTTAACCGTATATGTAATCAATTCTGCTTAATCAAATGGTGTTAAACATTAGTTTATACATAAAGAAAATCTCTTGTACTAGAGTGGATAATCAAGTTAGGTTGATGAAAAAAACGGGGACACAACATTATGATACATTTTTTAAATTTTAATAACTCCACTGAAAATTAATGAAATGACCTTAAATTTGGAAGATTTATGTAATTAAAGATGCTTAATCAATTAAAACTAAATTTATATTAAATACATGGGAAATGTGTCTGGTACAAGAATAAATAAGCAAGTTTTGTTGTTTTTTTTTTAACGCGTAACGCTCTAAAAATTTAAATAACTCAGCAGAATATTGATGAAAAAACTAGAAATTTCAAAATTATATGTAATTTAGAATTCTTATTCGTTTGATACCAAATATGTATATATTTACATAAGAAATGTCAAATACAAAAGCAATTAGAGTAGAAAAATCGTTGAAAAATATAACGCAAAATACTGGTGAAATGATACAACCATTATTGGTGGTTTCGGAAACGATTTTGGGCTGCGCAGCGCAGCTAAATATTTATTATTTGTATTAGGCGGTTCCCGGAAATTTCGTCTTTTACAATACGTCTTTCAACATCTCGTCTTTTACAACTCGTCTTTGGAAAACTCGTCTTTTAAACATCTCGTCTTCGGAAAACTCGTCTTTTAGAGGCGATTTTGTAAACGCAGTTTTCAAAAGACAAGTTTCTTCTATTTTTTAACTAAAACCAAAATTCGATTTGACCGATTTAACAGTAAATACAAATTGTAAAACATTTTTATAGCCTAAATAGAACACGTAGACCTTATTTTTGTGATTATTTTTTAGATTTAAACTATCGGTAGAAGGTTATGAGCCAATTTATACCCAAAATGGCCTTTTTCAGCATTTGCAATTCATGATGTTAAGAAAAAAATTCGTAAACCAACAAACTAAATTAAAAACTATGTTTTAACAATGCTAAAAGTCTGAAGAACTTAAAAATTTTCAAAAAAATTGAAAATTCGAAAGTCACATGGACCACCAAAAACATGGACAAGAAAATTTGTTTGACTTTAAACGCTAATTTAAACTTAGTTTTTCACCGATTTATTGTTCCTAAGCCTAAGCAAAACCTAAAAATCAAATAAAATTGTAATATAATTATTTTTTTATTAAAATAAGTTGTTTTTCAAAAATTTTAATTTTTTAACAACTAAAATTTGGTGGGTATTTGAACGGTTACTATAAAAAATTGGTAGTTACCATTAAAAAAATAAAAGTATATTTGTAACTGCCAGACACTTGGTAATACGAAAAAAATAATATTAATTCGATTAAAGGCTTAATAAAAAATTTTTCTTAATAACATAAATTGTACATGCCAAAAAAGGGCAATTTTTGGGTACAAATTGGCTCATAACTTTTTATTAGAAGCTCAAATCAGAAAAATAACCACAAAAATGAGGTCTAACGTGTTCAATTTATGCTTTAAAGATGTTTTTACAATTTTTAATTACTTTTGAATTGGTCAAATCGAATTTTGGTACACGTATGGAACTTGTACCAATGTATTGAAAACCTTTTTTTACCTAAGCCTTAACAAAAACCGAAAATCAAGCAAAATCAAGCAAGCAATAGTTTGTACGTAATGTTTTAAATTATAAAATTTGTTTATTTCCAAGCAAGCATGGGAAAAGGGGAAAAAGGGATAAAAAAAAGCGAAAATAAGGTAAAAATAGGTCTAAAATGGCTTAAAATACATTGAAATAGGCTAAAAACTGCAAAAAATTCGCGATGATGGCGTCATAGATAATAGGTAAAAAAAATGGCGTCATAATTTTTGGGTACTTTTTCATTTTTCCGCGTGGGGGGGGGGCATTTTCAAACCGTGCACAGGTCTGATAAAGCATATATCATCAGACCTGTGCACGGTTTAAAAATCCCCCCCTTTTATTGGAGGATTTGCCCCCTCCCGTTTTATTGCTCCCCCCGCCAAAAAATGAAAAAGTACCCTATAATTATGGCGCCATTTTTAACCTATAATGACGCCATCCTCGCGAATTTTTTTTGCAGTTTTTAGCATGCCAGTTTTACTGCATTTAAAGCCATTTCAGACCTATTTTTGCCTTATTTTCACTTTTTGTTCCTTTTCCCTTCTTTTTTCTCTCCTTTTTTTCTCTTTTTTTTTTCTTTCCT
>JASAMX010004742.1:0-10134 GCA_030248175.1 Microlaimidae sp. YZB2_3 | reverse complement strand
ATATTAAATAATGGGAAAATAATTAAGTATGTGACATTAAGAAGGTAATAAACACTCCGCGAGAAGTGCGGAAAATTTTTTGACCCTTTTATAACCTTTAGAATTTGTAACCTTTTATAACCCCCTGGACCTGGACCCCTCTCCCGGAAATTTCGTTCAAGGTTGGACCCCCGCTTTCCGAAATCCTGGCTACGCCCATGCGCATGCCAGGGACAAATATATCCGACCCTGTTATGGAAGGAAGAAGACACCCAAGAACATACACGGGCAAGTTAATTCGGAGTGGGGGGGGTCATAGGTGTTTTTGGTCGGGTCCGCTAGCGCGCTAGGGGGGATCCACCCTCGGGTGGAAGGCCAAAATTTTTTAGGGGGGTCCAGGGGGGTCCGGACCCCCCTGGCTTTTTAGGGGGAGTCGACCCCGGGTGCGAGATTTCAAATTTAGGGGAGGGTCAGGTCAGGGGGGTCCAATTTTTTAGCAAACTTTTTTTAACTCAATAATTTAAGTGTTTTTAGGTCTAATATTAAATTTTATGTATTAAAACAGCCTATTTAGGCCTAAAAAGTGTATTTAAACATTGTTTTTAACTAAAGACCCGTATTTTTGACAGTAAATAAAAAAATATACTTCCAAATTGGTCGGGAGGGGGGGGGGGTGGAGGGGGCCAGCCTCGCTAGGGGGGGTCAGGCCAGACCGCTCTCGAGCTTGGGGGGAGGGGGGGCCCTGAATTTTTTCTAGGGGGGTCCAAAATTTTGGCTCTAGGGGGGGTGCACCCCTCTGTCCCCCCCCAAAAAACACCTATGGGGGGGTTGAAATCTGAGAAACGCATTTTAACCATATCGTTTAGTTTTTTTCTGAATGCATTTTACCCATATCGTTTTTTCGTTTTTGAAGGAAAATTAGATAAACAAAAACGCTAATTTTAGGTCAAAAAGCCCTTTTTATTGCATTTTTGAGCTTTTTATTGCTTAAAACTATTCTTTTGACCTTAAAACTTAAGTTTGGAGGCAGTTAGAAATCATTTTAAAGACATTTTTTCTTCATTTTCCCAAAATTGGAGGGGGAGGTTAACCTTTTCTCTCTCCCCCTCCACTTTTAATTTGGGGGGTGGGGGTAAACCCCCATTTCAAAATTTGGGGGGTTAACCCCCCCGTGCCCATGGATGCCATAGAAGAAAAATCATCGAGGGTCGTATGACTGGTTGGACAAAAGTGTTGGTGATTTATTATTTATGATACCAATCTGTCTACAGATAGTAAAATTTTAGTGTTGCCAGATTCTTAAATTTCCTAACTTTTACACCTCTTGAATAGATCGGGTTGAATTTATAAAATACAATACTTTTTGTACTTACTAAGAACCCAAAAAATACAAAAGCTTTTTCATTTTGTTAAACAGCAAAACATATTGTTCGCTATATATATACATAATTTGCTGTTGCTGTTTGACACTTAGTGTTAGTCAGGTGTACATGCATATAATTTAATTACTACTATTATTACCGACCGACCCCCGCAGTCACCCTTTATAGATATTACTCTCCTAGGTATTTTTTAGATTCTTTACTAAGTAACAAACAATAAAATATTTATATTAAATACTAAATAGGTAGTCTTGATTCTTAAATGGTTTCAATTTTTTTCGATTTCATTATTTATTCTTTAGAATTTATTTCAATATTAATAATATTAAACAAAAACAGCCGCTGGAAAATTTTTATTTATTGTATATTTTATACAATATTATAAAAATACGTGTGAAATGCCCCGCGGGGATTTAACGGTGGCCCTGACGAAGAGGCAAGGTTTTTTTAAACAAAGTTGCAAGACAAAAATGTGAGAAAATAGCAAAAAAAGGGGAAAGTTACCTTAATAGGGGGGGGGTTACCCGGGGTAAATCGAATTTTAAATTCTAGGAGGGGTTCCCGGGGGGGGGGTCCGGACTCCCCCTAGCTTTTTGGGGGGTCGACCCGGGGTGCAAAATTTTGAAATCTAGAGGGGGGTCAGGTGGGGTCCGGTGTCCAAAGCAAAACAGTTTTAAACCATAATAACTTTAATAATTGTTCTTTTTATAGGATAATACTACATTTTATTGAATAAAAAGCGATATTCTGGTATAAAAAGGGTGTAAAAGCATGAATATGTGATGAAAATTCACGTTTTTGTAAGAAAATTTAGTATAAAAAAAGTACCTAAAAATTTCCCGAGGGGGAGGGGGGTCAGATTTCAAATTCTAGAGGGGGTCAGGGGTAAAAAATTCGGAAATTTGGGGGAGAGGGGGGCCCTAGATTTTTGTCTAGGGGGGTCCCAAAATTTCGAGGCTAGGGGGGGTGGACCCATAGGTGAGAAAGGGGGGGGGGCAGGGTGGGGTCCACCCGCCCTAGCCTCGAAATTTTGCCCCCCCCCTAGACGAAAATCTAGGGGCCCTCCCCCTCTCTCAAAATTTCCGAATTTATTACCCCTGACCCCCTACTAGATTTTGAAAACTGACCCCCCCCCTCCCCCCTCAAGAAAATTTTGGGTACCTTTTTAATACTAAATTTTCTTCCAAAAACGTGAATTTTCATCACATATTCATGCTTTTACACCCTTTTTATTACAGAATATCGCTTTTTAATGTAGTATTATCCTATAAAAAGAACAATTATTGAAGTTATTATGGTTTAAAACTGTTTTGCTTTGGACACCACACCGGACCCCATCTGACCTCCTCTAAATTTCAAAATGTCGCACCCCTGGTCGACTCCTCTCTAAAAAGCTAGGCGGGGTCCGGACTCCCCTGGGACCCCCCTCCTAGAATTCAAAAATTGATTTATCCCGGGTAACCACCCCCCCCTAGCTTCCCCGACCGTGCTTACCTATGGGTGGACCCCACCGTGGCCCCCCCCTTTCTCAATCTATGGTGGACCCCACCCTGCCCGCCCCCCTCGTCACCTGACTGCCCCCGGGTTTTATTGGGGGGGGTAATTCCAAAACGGGGACAACTTTTTTGAAACGGGGGGCAATAAAACGGGGGGCAAAAAGGGGAGAAAAAAGAAGGGAAAGGGAAAAAGGAACAAAAAAGCGAAATTAAGATTTAAAAAAGTCTAAAATTGCTTAAAATGCATTAAAAACTGCAAAAATTTCTCAGGGATGGCGTCATCATAAGTTAAAAATGCGCCATAAATTTTGAGTACTTTTTTATTTTTGGGCGGGGGCAATAAAACGGAGGGGGGCCAAATCCTCCAATCAGGGGGGTCATTTTCAGACCGTGCACAGGACAGGTCTGTACATAAATAAAAAAACAACTTTTTAAGACACTTCTTTGCGTAGATTTTACTATATATATATTATATACATAAGACTCTTAAAGTTTTTGGTCTTTTTTATGCAGATATGGGATTTTTTTATTGAATTTATTCGCTAATACTTTCAACAAAAAACCCAAAACACTGCCGACTCCGACACCTTTTTTTCTAAAACTTGAGGGGGAAAAGAGGGGAATCAGAGTTGGATGGGGTTAATGATGGGATACGAAAAAAAGGCATTTTAGGGGGACAGAGGAGGGGTCACCATAGATGAACAAGGGGAGGGGGTAGGGGGGTCCACGTTCACCCCCCCATAGCCTCGAAATTTTGGGCCCCCCTTAAAAAAAATCCAGGGGGCCCCCCTCCCCCCAAGTTTTCGAATTTTTTACCCCTGACCCCCCTCTACATTTTAAAATCTGACCCCCCTCCCCTCTCGAGAAAATTTTAAGTTTTTTTTATACTAAATTTCCTTCCAAAAACGTGAATTTTTAACACAAATTTATGTTTTTACACCCCTTTTTATACCTAAATATCGCTTTTTATTCAATAAAATGTAGTATTATCTTATAAAAAGAACAATTATTAAAGTTATTATGGTTTAAAACTGTTTTGCTTTGGACACCGGACCCCCCCCCCCTCTAGATTTCAAAATTCTCCACCAATTCGACTCCCCCATAAAAGCTGAGGGGGGTGCGGCTAGGGGGACGTAGCCAGAGTTTCATTTTGGGGGGGGGGGCGGATTGTAGTACAAAAAAAAAATTTCGGGGGGGTCTCCGCCCCCCCCCCCCGAAATTTTGGGAGGGGGGGGGGGCGGAGCCCCCCCTTAATTTTTGAAAACGTTAAAAAAGCAGGGATAAACGTAGATAAAGCTGTGTAATACACTGTTTTTGGCCTAATAACCTATTATCTAATGTTTTTAGCGGTAAAAACATGTTTTCTTAGTTAAAAATTACATAAGCACACATTGGCAGAGCCTGGATTTTACAAAAAAGCAATTTAGAGACGTTAGTTTCAGACCCCTTGGCTAAACCCACATTGTAAACCAAAGCACATGAGCAGCATCTTGGCTTCATGTTTTCTAGGGTACTTACCTATATGAAAAAAATCCGAGCCAATGCTATAGGCGGCAGGAAAATTTAGGAGGGGGGAGGTACATAAATCAACCAATATGATTGTTTGTTTTGGTTTCTGTGTAGTACTTATTACTTATAAAAATTATTGTACTAACTTTAAAATAACATTAGCATCAGGCAACATAAATAACGAGATATATATGTATGTATACTATAGAAAGTGACCGCTGAGCGAAGCGAAGCGGAACAAATTTTTGGTTTTTGGGGGTCCATTGGGGTACTAAAATTATTTTAAAGTATAAAAAGAATAAAACGCTACCCACAAATAGCGGGTAGTGACCCCGAAGCTGGTGAAGGATCATCCTCACCGATTCGATCAAAAGCAAAAATTTCACTCCAGCGGCACAGGTAGTAGCCGACTGTTGCATAATAGGGCATTAAAAATTGGTTAAGCATATGTAGAGGTAAGCCAAGTGGGAATAAGATGATATTGATATTAAAGGGAAGCGGTTTATATAAATGAAGAGAGAAGCAGTTTATGTAAAAACTGACAAATATTTATACTAGTGATAGTGGCAGACAACAATTCATAAACTTGCAGCTCATAGGAGCTGCTCATTTATTAATGCAGTCTGTAAGAACATCAAACCCGACCCATAGGGGTCTAGCTTACGACACGTGTTTCGCTTACAAGCTCATCAGGCAAAAAGTTTAATGTTCTCAAATTTAAATAGGATTTAACGGCCGGTGTAAGACACTGTATGAACAGCAGCAGACGAATTTTATACACCGCTTATGGGAAAGAAATACCGCGCGGAATAGGGCTGGAATGTAGGTTTTTTAAGACGTAAAGTTCCCTGCTTGGGCACAGGACCTGAAAACTAACAGGATTTAAGCGAGACCTGGACAGCTGGCGTCTGAGGTACTTTTATACGCAAGAAAAAGAGCATCACTGCTAAGGCAGGAAAAACTGTAGATTTGTTTAGATTAGATTAGATTAGATATAGATTAGATTTGTAGGCGCCGAGCGATTAGCGAGGCGCTAGAAAATTTTGAATTTTTAGCCTCTGAAAGCCGCCAAATTTTTCTATGTGGCGACCATTTCGGGGGGGGGGGGGCGGCCCCCCCCCCTGCCCAGCCACTATCCTTATTTTTCCTTCTGTCCGACCGTTTCGGGGGGGGGGGCCGCCCCCCCCCGCCCCCCCCTGGCTACGTCCCTGCTTTCTAGGTTTCAAAATCTTCCACCCCGGGTCGACCCCCCCTAGAAAGCTAGGGGGGTTCGACCCCCCCTAGGTCCCCCCTAGATTTTGAAATTTCATTTACCCGGGGTAAATACCTCCCCCCCTAGCTTTTTGACCGTGTTCATCTATGGGGGTCACGGGTCACCTATAGCTACAGCTGGAAAATCTTACCAGCTAGGATAGTTTTTTAACAATAATCTTTATGTTGCTAAGTCGAAGATAAAATAAACGTGTGTCACCTGTTTTAAAACTTTTATTTTTCAAAATTATTAATAAAGTACAAAATGCTAAAAAGATTTTTGGGATAGACACACTGAGCATACATTGTAGACTACTATAAAAATGCGAGTGAAAAACCGAATTGCATTGCAATAATTTCCATATAATATGTTCCCTGTAAAAACGGATTTTTGCTTTCATGTCGTGTTTCGAAGAAAATTGAGAAAAGGATAGCTACGGTTAGTGCTAATTGTGCCTAATTAATATCATTTTCCATCTGCATTACCTAGCCAAGAGAATTCGCTTCTAGGTTCACTTCCTGTAATACGGAGAGAATTAAAAAAAGAAGCTTGCCTACATTTAATAACCCCCTAGTAAAGCATTTATAATTCTGTAAGCGTTATAGAAACGGGTAAACGCGCTTAATAATAGGATTTCAAATAATAAAATATTGTGTTAAAAAGTTAATTATTTTAAAATAAGATAATACATCTGGATATTCTAATTATACATTCTTTACTTAAAAAAACAAATGGAAAAATAAAATTTCACGTATATAATATTATATTTATATAAATATCATTAGGCTACCGCTGCTAACTTTACCTATATTATTATAATACACTTGACTTGCATGTGTTTGAAGAAAATGACAATGTTAAATTGATAAAAAAACAAGCTCAATCTCTATAAATAAAACAATTATTTTGCAAAGCAAAAACAATCTATACGATAGGCAGAAATGTGCACTGCCCCCTCCCCGGGTTTTTTTGGAAGGGGGCGCAATTCCAAAACGGGGGGAATTTGAACGGGGGGCAGGCAGAGAAAGGAAAAAAAAACAGAAAAAAGGAGGAAAAAAAAGAAAAAAGGGACAAAAAGGAAAAATTTAAGTAAAATAGGTCCAAAATGGCTTAAAAAGCATTGAAATAGGCTAAAAACTGCAAAGATTTCGCGATGATGGCGTCATAATAGGTCAAAAGTGGCGTCATAATTTTTGAGTATTTTTTTCATTTTTGGGGCGGCGGAGGGGCAATAAAACGGGGGGCACAGCCATTAATAATCGGGGGGCATTTCCAGACCGCGCACAGGTCTAGAGACGTATAATAATACCAGTTTTAGTTTCGTTCATTGGCATCCAGCCAGGGTCATTATTTATGGTAAAGGTTGTTAACAAAATAGGGGCATTTTGCACCACAGAATGAGAATACCCTCACAAGGAGATTTGCTATTTGACCCCGCCGTAGGCTCTTATTTTTTAAAAATGGAAATGTTAATAATCAAACTTTCGGACCTGTGCAAGCCGCCTCCCCAGTAGTTTATCGGGGGGGGGGGGGGGGGGGGGCGACGGCCAAAACGGGGGGGGGCAATTTTTTTGAAGCGGGGGGGGGGCAATAAAACGGGGAGGGGCAAGCAGGGGGGAAAGAAAAAAGAAGGCATAAGGGAAAAAAGGGACAAAAAAGCGAAAATAAGGTAAAAATAGGTCTAAAATGGCTTAAAATACTTTAAAATAGGCTAAAAACTGCAAAAAATTCGCGATGATGGCGTCATCATAGGTTAAAAATGACGTCATAATTTTAGGGTACTTTTTCATTTTTTGGCGGGGAGGGGCAATGAAACGGGGGGGGGGCAAATCCTCCAATAAAACGGGGGGGGGGGGGCATTTTCAGACCGTGCCCAGGTCTGAACTTTTATAGTGTTGTTCCTATTATACTGTTTATATATATATATATTTTATATATATATATATATTTATATATATTATACTATTTATACTGTTGTTAAATAGATAAAAAAAATAAAAAAATTCTGGTGTGCTTTAAAAGCTCAAATTTTTAAACTTTTTAAACCGAAATATTATTAATCTTTAACTCTCCACCTTCTTCGACCGACCACTCTCTCAATGGGATCTGCTCCTTGACCCCGCATAGGTGCTCTCGTTCCTTTTGTGCACATAAACTACATCACAAATTTATAAGAAATTTTATTTTTTTATTGTGTTGTTGACGATATTTTTAAATTTGGAGTACATTTTAACAACAACAAATTTTAAATATTTTGTTGGGGCTGCAACCCCATTCCCTTATTTTTCTAAAACCTCGCTACGCTTCCAGGTAAGAATAGTATTATAACTGCCCAAGGGCAAAAGAATCCCCCTTTATTCTTCTCTAGAAAGCGACCCCCCACCATTTTTCCCACCAAAATGCCCACATTTAGCGTTGCCCCTTCTTCTCCCTACTCTAACCCCCCTTAGCACATTAAATGTGATAAATGTTTGTTTTTAACTACGGTTTTGGCAAATAATTTTTTACTTATATCGGTTTTAATGGGTCATTGTCGGTCGTGGCCAAGATTGTACGATCTGGACAAAATTATAATAAAAACGCTAAAAAAAACTTAAAAATAACCGCGTTTTTTGAATTTTGGAAAAACAATTGCTTTAATACTAGCTAAAAAACATTCCTAATGCAATTAAAAAGAATATCAATAGTAAAAAACTAAATTTATTCCGCTTCGTGGAAGTTTAAGTTTTTACTGTAGCTTGACTCTTTAATTTCAGTCGATTAGTTTGTTTTATAGTGAAGGCATAAAATACAAATGCAGGTAAAATAACACTACTATAAATAATATATTAAACTGTTAGTAACGTTTAAAGAAGATATTTTTAAGTTTAAGGGAAAAATCATAGGTGGGCAGAGAGGGGGAAGGTCCTCAAAAATACCGAACCCTGTCGACAACCCCGTCTAAAATTTGGAGGTAACCCGGACACCCTCCGCTCCCCCTAAAATTTGGGGGTCCCAATACTAAAAACGCTAAAAATGGGGCATTCATACCCAAAAACAAATTTAGGAAACCCCCTAAAATTGCGAGTCTTACAATTGTGGGTCGGGTATACCCTCAAAAAATCCGAGAGGCATCCCACTCATGAATAAAATACCTTTTTGTAACAATTATCTGCTAAAATCATATTTTCTAATGTGTTTTGATGTCTCCAGGGAAAATTCTGTCCCACGGACAGGGGGTTTGGGCGAAGGGTGGCTCTTCCCGGAGGGGGGAAGGGAGGTTCTTATTTTAGAAACCTTTATAGACTAGTTCCGAATAATAGTTTTTTAGTACGGGAAGAAGGTATATACAAATGACAACTAGCGCCAATCATACGTAGGCGGAAAATTTAGAAAAAGCGGGCGGCTAGTACATTTTACGGTTTCAAATATTTCATATATTTATTGGTTCAATATCTCGACCACTATTTGTGCGCGAGATGGTTTTGCGGCGCGAGAAAAAAATTATTGCATTCATTTTCGCTCCCATAAAATCATAGGTGGGCAGGGGGGGTGAAATCATAGGTGGGTAGGGGGAGGTGGGGGTTATACACCCCCCCCCCAAATATCCGATCACTCTCGACACTTCCCCTTAAAATTTGGGGTGCCCCGGAAACCTAAAAACGCTAAAAATGAGGTATTTGAGATATACCTCAAAAACATTTTGGGACACGCTCCCACCCCCTAAATTTCCGGGGTCAGGCATACCCCCGAAATCTGGGAGGCTGCCCACCTATGGTGATAATGTTATTAATTCACAATAATATTTTTTCCTTGGAATGGATTTGTCGGGGTAAATATATAGAATTGAATTTTGTTAGAATGCGACACCAGAACAGTAAAAAAAATCATGTAGATAGGTTTAAAATTAGTTTCAAAACACAAATTTTATTTCACTTTTATTTTTGCTAATTCAAAATCATTGTTCACGAAAATATTTTAGTGATGATTTGTAATTATTTTGATGTATTATTAAAAAACCAAAATTTATTTAGACAAACTGATATATTAAAACATTTCAACATAGGGAAACATAATCATTTTTAGCCATTTTAATTAAGTATAAGTAAGTATAAACTAATGAAACTAAGAAAAGTATGGGTTTTTTTTTAAATTTTTTTTATTTCCTCTCTCGTGCAGTAAATATCGCTTATTCAGAACTAGTCTATAGGCCAAGGCCCGCTTCAGGGTTAGTATTTCTTCCTAAACCGCCCTATTCCCTGAAATGAAATCCTGAGCACATCACTGGTAGGAAGGAGTGGGTTTAGTTTCTAGTTATTGTTTAATATAATATCTAACAATACTTTTTATTTAAATACACAGGATCCACCCATACATGGGCAAGTTGGTCCGGAGTGGGGGGGGGGTTAAACCCCAAATTAGGGGGGGGGGGTTAAGATCCGAGAAACGCAAAATACCCATATCGTTTTTTTGCTGGAGTGCATTTACCCATATCGTTTTTCGATTTTAAGGGAAAAACAGGTTAAAAACACTAATT
>JASAMX010004739.1:0-11615 GCA_030248175.1 Microlaimidae sp. YZB2_3 | reverse complement strand
GTTTGTTATTCGTTCAGTTACGTATCTGTAGAGAGGCTACGTTCATTTAAATCAGGGAATTTTAAGCTTGTATGCATTTTTAAGACTATATATTATCGTTTTATTTAAGTTTAAAAATAATAGTTTATAAAAAATTTTGGACAAAATTCTCATGTGAAATTAGTGCTTAGTTATTCATAAAATTAATACAAAAGTAGGACACAGCTCCGGAGCTCCGAGGGTAGCTGTCGAGATCTTAAATACGGCGCTCTACTCTAAAGACAGAGCTCAGTGCAACATCAATATTCATATCATTTCGATTCTAAAAAAATATACCGGTTAGTGGTTACCGTTAAAATTCTGTTCAAATTGTAGGTTTTTTTAGAGTCGATTTTCTCTGTATGTCTCATTTTATTATGTTTGCTATTCTAAAAAAACAACTAGAACAGGTTGTAAAAAGATTGAATTGCCTAGACGTTGTCCAACCTAGTATCTGGCACAATAGTAAAAATTGTTAAATTGTTCCAAGAAATGGGCGCAATTTTGTTTGTAGTAGTATCCTCCTGCAGACAAAAATTGAACATAAAAGAACATAATAAATCGTAAAATTAAAAAAAAACATTGAATAGATTGTAAAAATATTGAATTACCTAGACTGGTCTACCCTTGGATCTGGCTCGATGGTAGACTCGTTGGGTTGTTCCAAAGGATTGGCACGCAATTTCTGTCTGCAGGAGGAGCAGGGCTTAAGTGTGGAGTGGCGCAGCTGGCTTCGTTGCTCGTCCAGGAAAAGGCACAACTGCTTCAACTCAGCATTTTCCGCGATAAAGTTCTTCTGTAAATCCTCCAATTGAATGAGTTTCTCTCGGTATCCGGCAACCTAAATAAATCTCTTTCTATTTTGTACATTAATTTTAAAGTCCTATCAGTAGTAAGCTTTTCCAGTTTGTTTAATTCTGTTGTAAGCTTTTTTAAAAAAATTTGTTTTTTTTCAGTGTCAAATACGGAATTAATGTCAAAACAAACATCAGCGGGGCATTTAGTAACCAGTCAAATCAAAGCAACTTAGCACCGTGACTATATCAAAATTTTTACCATACTAATCAAAAACCAATTATAAACCTTACCAATCAGACTTCACCTTTTAACTTTTATGAATTCTTATATTGCTTGATCTAAATGGCGCTAAATTGCCTTGATTTCATTGATTACCACATGATACTCCTATTTTTGACCCATAAACAAATAAACCCGCTTGATTTGCGAATAAGTTTATCTTTTATTTTACAAACAAAAGCGCAAAACCAATTATCGTTAGCAAAATGAGCCACAATTTGTATAAAGCTATGTAAATGTGACTCATTGAAAATTTAAAACAGGGCCCTGTTAACTAAGCAATGGGTCACATGCAGGTGTATTTTATGTTGACTGTGGCTCATTTTGCCGTAGTAACGACAAAATATGAAATATCTACCTCTTGTTTCATTACTTCAGCTGTATATCTACCGAACTTTTGCCACTCTCGGCTGAGTCGCTTGGTTCGTTGTCTGTCGTCATCCAGGAAACAGCACAGTTCCCTCAGTTCGTCCGCCTCCTTTTGAATTCTCATTTTCTCCGCCCGCAGCATCTGGAGCTCGTTGTTGTGCAGCTGTAACAAAGCTACTGTATATATTGTTTTTTTTTATTACAGTAAGTCAGAGTCGTCATAAAATATTTAGAACTGTGACGCTTTTTATCTTTTAAAAAACATAAAACAGATAAACCCAATGAGTCAGAGTCAGGTTGGTTTTAAACTGATTGTGACTTTTTCTGTCAGAGTAAAGACGATCTGTATAAGTTACTCTGCAACAATTATTTTTAAACTGCGAATTGCTTTTTTTATTGACTTCTTCACAATATTTGGATCCATTTGCTAAATTGTAAATCTAAAAGATCACTTACATCATATGTATTTTAAGCAATCTTTAAATGTTGATAACACCATTAATGTTCACACAGTACCTATATCGTTTGTTTTATTGAATAACACAAAACGAAATATTTTTCTAGCTTTCTACACTTTATTATAAGCTGTTTCTGTACATAAGAGGCACAGTTTTTAATAATGTAACAGTGTTACGACGTGGCGCAATTGTATAATAATAATGATAATTATAATAATAATTGTAAGATAGCCTTATTCAAAGAGTTAAAGCTGGTGTAAAGACTCAAAAGCTGTTTTAGTTTTTTTTTAGAAAGCATGCAGCTTTTTTCAACCAAGCAGAAGGTTTGTGCTGGTTTGATATACTATTGTTATAAAAAATAATAATTTTCGATTATTTTAAGTAAAAGTAAAGTAATTAAAAAATTAGTTTAATTAAAATAAGAGTAAAAGTAATATGGGATTTTTAATTTAAGCAAACAAAAAGTAGAGGTCAAAATTTTATTTAAGTAAATTAAAATTAAAATTAAAACCTATTTTTTTAAGTAAAAGTAAGAGTAAAAATATAATAAAATTAATTTTGAAACGGCGAAAAACACCAGATTTTAAAGCTCCAGAGCTTAGTTTCAGAATTTTTTGCTAATTTTATGTCCTTAAATTTTCATTTAATTTTTTTGGTCTTAACTTATCGTTTTTTTTTGTAATACCAATTTTCAAAAAAGGTTCAAAAAGAGAAAAAATCAAACTATCGTCCAGTATCGTTAACATCTTTTGTTTGTAAAACAATGGAGAAGCTAGTGAAAGACGAACTTTTAGCCTTTTTTTTCAAACTTTTTGTCTAGGCTTCAACATGGGTTTAAGGGTAAAAGTTTGACTGAAACTCAGCTTCTTGAAACGCTTAATGATTGGACTATGTCTCTAAAAAATCAACAGTTAGTAGATGTTATTTACTTAGATTTTGCGAAAGCCTTTTACACATTATCCCACCCAAAATTGTTGTTTAAGCTTGAGAAACTTGGTTTATCAGGAAGATTCTTAGGTTCGATCAAATCTTTTCTCACAGAAAAAACTTTAAAGGTTTTTGTTAATGAATCATATTCTTCTGTTTGTCAAGTCAAGAGTTCTTTTCTCAAGGGTCGGTATTGGGTTCTTTTCTGTTTTTAATCTATATAAATGATTTGGTTGATGAAGTTTATAATTCAAACATTAAGTTATTTGCTGACGACGCGAAGGTATATTTAAATTTTTCTTCTTCAAATCAAGCAGAAAAAAATCAACGTTTACAAGAAGATCTAGGTCGAATATCCAAATGGTCCAAGAACTGGCAAGTGGAAACTTACTCTGGCTGAACATAAATGTGAAGTCCTTAATTTAAGCTTAAAACGAAGAAATCACGAATTCAATTATCATATTGGTGATAAGACGCTTAAAAAAACAAATATGGTAAAAGATTGGGGGTATATATGATAATCTTAAATTTGGTCAACATTGCAAATTTATTGCTAAAAAACCGTTTAAGGTATCAGTACTTATTTTTAGAATTTTTAATTTACTGTTAAAAATTTGTTGCGTGCTTATGTATCCTATGTCAGACCGATAGTTGAATACGCAAGCATAATATGGAACCCTTACCAAAAAAATGACATTAATTTGATTGAAAAAATGCAAAGAAAATTTACAAAAATATTATATAAAAAATGTGGATTAAGATATGAAAACTATGAAAGCAGATTAAAATTTTTAAATTTACAGAAGTTAGAATATCGGCGCAGCATATTTGATCTCACAGAATGTTATAAAATCATTCATCAGCAAACTAATATTTGTCCTCAACATTTTTTGCATTTAACAAAAATCCAACTAGGGAACATACAATGAAACTAAAAGTACAAAAAAGTAGAATTAATGCAAGGAAAAACTTTTTTTGTGGCAAAATTGTTGAAAAATGGAATAAACTAACACAAGAGCAAGTAGCAGCTACCTCACTTTCCATATTTAAAAAATCGTTAATATAATCATAATGGTTCATTTTAGAGCTTAATTCGAAGCTTTTGAACCATTTTCTAGTAAACTATGTGTTATTTTTTGTTGTTAGCGACCGTGGTCGGTTCGCATTATGGTGTTATATGATGTGCAGTTTATCTAGAATAAACACTTTGACTTTGGCTTAAGGACCCTCAAAATGTCATTTAGTATTCGTGATCCCGTCATATTTCTTTTGTTCTGTGGAAATGGTTGTGGGAGGAGCTGTTTTAGCCAATTAACGCTTGGGAAAAAATTGATCTCCAATAAATGAGAGATTTCCATTTTTTCCTAAACGCTAATTGGCTAAAAATTATTCTATAACGTCATAACTCTGTGAAGATATTTAACAATGAACAACTTCCGTTTAAATGGGAGGGTTTTGACCATCGTGAATAAATGGAGTTTAGTTTGTTAGCGGCTAAAAAAATTTTCTTCTTGTATTCAATTTACAGCAATTCCATAGAGAATCTACTCGTTAAAATTACTTAAATTTTAGTTGAATTAATTTTAGTATTTGCAGGAAAAAAGTATGAGTAAAAACAAAAGTATTGAAATTTGAAAAGTCGAGTAAGAGTAAAAGTAAGTAAAATTTAAAAGTCAAGTAAAAGTAATCCAAAATCCGCTACTTTTATTAGTTTAAGTAAAAGTAAAAGTAACTTTTTACCACACTACTTGGTACTGCAACACCCCGTTGGTTGGGAACATTTTAAGTAAAACCGCGACATACTATAATGTGTATACTTGTATAAGATAAGGGATACAAACAACAAAACATGCTGTTTTGATTATTTTTAATCAGCTTATTGTTTTTCCAGCTGTTATTTAGTATTATTATTTTAAAATTCAAACCAAAATTAAATATTTTCATAAAAATTTGAGTGTCGTATTAAAATCATCGTTCATTGTTAAAATTCATATAGAACTGTAGTTAAGATAATGTCAAGATGCAGTTCTTTCAGAACAACAGTTAATATACAACATTTAAAAGACGAGCGTTTGTTCCCGATAGAATTTTATGATAAACGCAACATGAACAATGATCACCTTATGTGTAAAGCTCCAGTCAAAGCGAACGAAGTTCTGCTCCTTAATTGATTATTTTTTTTGTTCCAGAGCTTTGTTGAACTTTGATTTGAACTACTGCCGCAACTTTTTATTAGGTAACCCTTATTTTCTAAACCCATTAATGCTTACGCTCATTTTTCGATTCGTTTCCTGGACCAACTGTCTCTGACTGGCCATGAGACGTCTGTTCTCCGCTTCCAACAAGCGGATTTGATGTTTCAATTGATTAACGTTATCGCTGATTAGCACTTTCGGCTGTTGAACCGGCGGGTGATAAGCTGACGACGTCGACTGATAGGAAGGAAAAGCTTCAGATTTAACAATCTGAGCCATCATTTTCTGATTGTTCACTAAAATTTAAAAAAAAAACAAAATAATTTTTTAGACAGTTTTTCCGCGCGTATTAAATAAAGTTGATTTATATTTTACAATCTGAGCCATCATCTGGTTGTTCACTAAAGTTATAAAACCTTCAAGATAATATTTGTTGCGGCAATTATTCCGCGCGCATTATAATTAAAACTGAAAAATGGCTAGCTAGTTTTTAAAAAATAATTATAATTCGATATATGTATTTTTGTACTTATTTATATATTTATATCTATCATTTATAATATATATTGATTATATAGACAGTTTAAAAATAAATTGGTCGATTTAATAATTCGAAAATCTGTGGATTTAACGATTAATGAACATATCTGTATGAAATAATTAATCAAGTATCATTAATTAATGAAATTAATCATGTATCATTAATCTGTTCGCATAAATCTGTATGAAAATCGTCGAAAAAGCTCTTTTTATGTTTTAATTGATTTCAATTTTAAAAAAACGGATTTTTAAAGATTAATTCAATTGTATTTTTATAAATAATTAGATAAAAAAGATCAATATCATGTATATTTTGGTTATAAGCCAAAAAAGTTATTACGTTAAAAATATAAAAATAATTTTAAAAAGTACTAAAATGTTTATTTGAAAGAATTTGTTTAGGACATTTAATTATAGATTGTAGTGCCGGTGATCCTTCAGTTTAAATTCGAGAAACCGCATATTTAAAATTTATTATATAACCATTAAAATAAAAACAATTGTTTTAAAAAAAAGGTAAACAATTAAAAACAATGTTACGTGCATTTTCGGTAAAATTATTCAAGAAAAAATATTTTTTCTATATTTATAAATAACAAAACTTGAAAAAAATCAAAAATTAATGTAAAATATTTCCCATTTATAATCAAAGTCAGTTTCGCAGAGGTAGAAGTTTAGAAAGTCCCGTGAGTTAACTAAACTTCCTTTCGAAACAATTTATTGTTTACACCTCTGACTCTATTATGTCACGAAAATTGCGCATTTTACCGCATAATATCGCCGGATAATAATAAAGATATACCCATATCCCCTGTTGTGTATGACTGATTACGACCTTGATACTTTCAGTCCGCGTTATTACGCAGCAATTTTCCGCGTGTCAAGACTAATGGGAGGTTTATATGATTTTCAATTTTGTATGTATTCCACAAAAATGTTACGAGCGAATAATAAGAAATTAAAATATCACAAAACAATTATTGTACATGGGTTTTGGAAAGGTGGTTATTAAAATTATCTCAGATACAGTCACAACAACGAAAGCTGAAAAGTCCGAATCACGAATTGTCACGAAGAGTCACGAATTGTCTAATTTATGGAAGAAAAAATTTGAAAAAAAGACAGCAATTAATAAACTCTCATAAAAAAGAAAGCCTGTTTGTGTTATCATATGATTATTATAATTTTCTAATTTAATATATACAAAAATGTGTTTGCGCTTATGTTTGGCGAAACAACACATATAGTAAGATTAATAGAATTTCGAATAAACTAGAATTTGTGTGCAAAATTGCTTTTGAAAGATATCTCAAAAAGCGGTTAGTATTATAAACTTTACGTTACGCATTTTTTCGGATTTTTTTTACTCCAATTGAAATAAATTTTTTTAAAAAAGCTCAAACATAATATTTTTATGTGAATTTTGTACGATTTTACTTTTTGTGATAAAAATATATACGGTTTTAATTGCTAATAACATTGGACACCTGGTTTAAACTTGAAAATATCAATTAAAATTGACATTTCACATTGAATTTAGCACTTTTCTGCAATAAACACAAATAAAATATGCAGTAAGCTTTTGCATTTGCAAAATAAAATTACAAGTGAAGAAATTAAAAATTCAAGACTAATATCTAAACCACTTTTGACTTTAGAATTAAAGATTCTGGACTACCTAGGCTTTCTTTCTGCAAACTACTACTAACATTTGTCTTTTTTATTACTAAATTCAATATAGTGACGTAATTTAAAGTATATTTAATATTTAATTTAGTGAAGACATTTATTTCATACACTCATCCTTAGAAACTGATCGGATGGATGTTCCAGACAAAACCGTGAATTAAAAACTTCCTAAAAACACTGAATATTATTATTTGTTTTCATTTTCAAGTGGTTTCAGTCAACAGTGAGAAAAAAGGACGGCATTGTTACAACAAAAACCACTTAAACAACTTACTACCGGTTATTCTTGGTAAATATAATCTCTGCATATATAATGTAAAAAAGTAATTTGAACAAAAATTATTATGTTTTAAGCCTCGCGTTTTCCATTGCATGAAGATAAACAATCTTACTTTTTGTTAGTATAAATAGGATAATGTATTCTTTGCAAATGCTAATTTTGATTCAAGAATGATTATTGCTGATATCTAACACGCTTTGATAGTGACGAAGTTTTAAATATGATTTTTACAGCGCGTATTGCGTCAAATTTAACGTGGTTCACACCGGAGTGTCAAATGGCAAGTGACAATACGTTCAGAACACAAAAGCAAGTGACAATATAACGGCGTAAAGTAGTGATGTTCTTGGGCTCCAATATCATGCTTCGGAGCTCCGGTTATTTGGAAATTGTTCAGTGTTAATATTCTTTACAGAGTTATGACGTATTAGAATCACTTTTGGCCAATTCGTGCTTATGAAAAAAGGAGATCTTTCATCTATTGGAAGTTAATTTTTTTCCAAGCACTAATTGGCTATAAGTGATTCTATTAGCTTCTCCCACAACTATTAGCTCCTTCCACGGAGCAAAACATATATGACATGATCACGACGAATACTATATGATATTTTGAAAGTCCTTAAAACCCTGACGTGTTAAAGCGGAGGGAGCTCCGGAGCTCGGATCTCCGTGGAACATCACTAGTGTAAATACGTGCGAACCCGTTGTCACTTATTATTTCCGTATAAACTAATCCTAAAATGTTGACAATAGATTACTGCTGGAAACTTAAAAGCAGTTAAGACGCAAAACGATAATACTGAATTGCGGAGATATTGTTTTCTTTTATACATTTATATTTAAATCACGTTTTTTCTGCTCCGAAATCAGAAAGTCTTAAATACGCCACCGGACGCCTTTTTTGCCCCAAAGCAGACAAAAAACTTAAATATAAAAAAATTATCCATGGCTTCAGTTTTATTAATTCTGTTTAGTCAAATAACAATATCTTGAAATACACTAGACATTCCGGTTGCGATCCGCAATTAAATTTAAATCTTAAAAAAGCTTGTTTTTTGTTAGTTAACATTCACAGTCATATCAGAATATAGAAATTAAGTAATATTTTAAATCAAGAGTTAGTAAAAAATGGGGTATTTTTATAAAAATAAAATTCAATAAGTTCGCGATGTCTTATTCAGTTAAGAAACGGGATCATCTGTCACTATCTCTTTGATTATAATTATCTATTAGAAATAAATTATATCTTTTTGAATTGAACAAAATTTATTAGAAATCGAGGTATCCTATAAGGGGAACAACGTTAAATGATTGAATAACAGTACCGCGCGCTAAAACCATCGCAATAAAAATATTATACATATAACAAGAAGGAATTTTAGTATTTAAACAATAAAACATAAAATTAAAACAAGAATTTTTCACTGGGTACTAATTTTTGCTACTATGTTGATTCTAAAACGACGCAGAATGTGCACTTTGTTGTGCAGAAATCTGCACACCTTGTATGTGTGCACTGCACACATACAAGGTGCGCAGTAGCTCCGGCACATGATATTGGATGGTAGGGACATCTACGTCACTAGTGTGCAGATTTCGGCATACCGGTGTGCGAATTTTGGAATTTCGTTACAATTTAAAGCGTATCTTCGAACAAAAAACTAAATAAAATAAATAATAATAAACATAAATCACAAAATAAACTGCTTTACCATTATAAAAAGACATAAAAAAGCAGATACAACACAATAAATGTTTTTATACATACGCCATGAATCAAAAACAATTTTCAAACCCTTCGTTTCGTCGCAGTAGGCATGACACGAAAAAATTTTACATTTGGAATAAAAATTTCTCGAAATGATGTTTAGAATATGCATAAATCCCAAGAAAATAATTATTTAAGCACGTTCAAATATATAATAATTATTTATCCAGGACGTTAGATATTGTTCGAAATCCAACCTACTTTAATCAAACATATATAATACAAAAGGAAAAATGAGACACTTAGAACAAACTACTTGTAAAAAAAGGTCCGATTTAAATAGAACCTGGTCCCATTTAAATGGGACTTTTCGATTTTGGTCCCATTTAAATGGGATCCAATTTAATTAGGTGCTACTTAAATGGGATCCCATTTAAACGGGATCCCATTTAAATGGGACTTATTTAAATGGGACCAAAATCCAAAGGTCCCATTTAAATGGGACCGTTTTTTACAAACAGTTTGTTCTAAGTGTCTCATTTTTCCTTTATTATATATTTTTGCTTTGATCATCTCAAAATTTTGTTACAAACGGTCGGATTTTAATAATTTTAATGATAAAACAATACCGATTTTATCGTCACCACGTCAGTATAGTAAAAAAATTTTTACAAATTTAAATTTAGTAAAAAATTTAAATTTAGTAAAAATTTAGTATAAATTTTTACTAAATTTAAATTTAGTAAAAAAATTTTTACAATTTTTTAAAAGTCTTGAGTTTTACATTCTTACCTATATTATAAAACATAATTGATAAAACATAATAAACATAATAAAACATAACAACATAAAACAATAAAACATAAAACATAAAACATAATAAAACATAACAACATTGATAAAACATAAAAAACTATCTTAGCTATGACTTATAAAATAACAATTAAAAATAAACAATAATATTAATTAAAATTTTAACAAAAAATAAGTGTAAATCACCTACTGTTGTTTAAATGAGTCGCGTGAGAAGTTTTCAGGAATATATTTTGTTCATCAAATTTAATTTAATATTGTATATTATTAACATATTTACGTTTTTTTTGGATAATCGTAAATTCAAACATTTTAAGTCGCATATCGACCGTCTCGATCGTAAAATCATTAGTAAAATAAACATTAACTACAGAACGAATGATCGTCAACCAAATGACACAAACGGCGTCATCGAAATATTGGAGTAGAATCTGAAAGTCCGAAATGAAAAAAACCCGTCTGCTTATTCATTGACGCTGACAACAAATTAATCTAAATATTACTGGCGTCGTACCGTGAAATCGGGAAACGCATCCGACTATAGACCCCATGCAGTTCTTTTTGTTTTCTAATTAAAAATACTAGGAGGCGGGAAGTAATAAATGGTATATTTCTGGATTTGTACCGCGATTTCAGGAAACTGGAGCCGGCAAGACTGGCGCAAACTCTCAACTCCACGTATACTTTAACTATTTTAAAATTATTTAAAACCAGGTTTAAATGCCGTGTTTAGATAATGTTTTCAACTGGGTTTAAACTTGAAAGTGAGATATATCAATCTTGGGGTTTAAAAAAGTTTGAAAAATGCTTTTAAAAAATAATTTTCAGGTTATTTTTATTCAAAAACTTGCGGAGGAAGTGGTGACCACGCGTCTGAGAGTCTTCTTATCTGACGGTAGACAGGGAAGAATGAATAGAACAGAATAAAGAAAAGATATTCTTTTGGTGCTATCGCGCAACAGATTTAAATTCCTTTGAATTTTTTTCAATATTTTGATAAATTTCATCGGAACTCATAAGTTTTCCAGTTTTTTCGATGAAAATCAAAATGCTCTCTTAATCTATATTATAATAAAAAAGTTGGTTAATTCTTAAAACCGGACAGTGAGGCAAAACAGACCCTCAGTCGTTGTCTTACTTTCCGCACATAAAACAAGTATAAACTGAAATTTAATAAATCTGCAATTTTAAAATATAAGAAATGGTGACGTTTAAAATTAAACATAACCAAATAAAATTTCTTATTCATTAAATAAAAGTCAATATCATTTTTTTACCTACGACGTTAGTGTATGTTGTAGTATTTTTGATGGAAATGGTTGTGTTATTCAGGTGCGCCTTTATTAATGTATATTTAAGAGAAGTTAGGAAGTGTTTTGTTTTTTTAAAAATTTTATAAATTTTGTAAAATCTAAGTAAGAAAATGTTTTTAGTTGTTGTTGGTGTTCATAGCCGCTTCAAGTTATTCTTTCAAGGAACCTGACCGCATTCACTGGTCTTTTCCAAAGATCTTCTATTTTGAGTGTCGTTGGATGTTGAGG
>JASAMX010004734.1:0-53674 GCA_030248175.1 Microlaimidae sp. YZB2_3 | reverse complement strand
TTTTGGTTAGAGGACCATCAGGGCTAAGTTTCTGTTGAAACATTTGTTGGCACTCATCCTTAGAAACTGTAAGGTGTTCGGTTTTATCATGTTTGCGAAAATTATCATGGAAAAACCATGACAAAACCTTCACAGTTCGTTTTGTGCGATAGCAATGCACAGCAGTGGAGGAGTACTGAACAACGTTTTGCTTATAAAACCGAATCCAAGCCCAAAAGGTTTCTTGTCCATGGAGAGCGGTTACATTTAGATTGCATTTTGGAGCCTCTGGAACTCTCCAGAGGGTTTGTCCATTTCTCTCCTGGCACATTAATGGTCCATCTGGCTGGATCCCTGTTACTCCCTGGGTAAAGAGAGTGAGTAACCACAGAGTGACCATCAGGATGGTACTGGTCACTGGGATTGTTGAGGTGCTGTTATGAATTGCAGACCCACTAGTTGTAGGATTTTGTGGGGCTTGGTAAACACCCTCATCCTGTGTTGGCGTTTGTGGAGTTGCCACTTGGGGGTGGGGGTTGGGTTGCGGTGTCGTCAGTAGAGGCTGTGCCCTACTTGTTTGAATCACCGTAGGTATGGGCGCAATTGGTTGATAGGGTACTTCAGACCCTGGGACGTTTTGTGGGGTGTGCGCCCCGGGTTTTTTAGTTTGGGGGGGTGATTGGGGTCCAGACAGGTTGGAATACCTGTAGACTCTCTGTATTTTTTTCTTTCGGTACTAATAGCTGTTTGGTTATTCTGAGGCCATTGGGCCCAGGATGTAGCTATGTTAATTGTTTGAGCCTGGTTACCCCACTGTGCGTGGTTGCGGAGTTGGGTTATTTTGTTTGACCCAATTTTATTTGGGTTACCTTGTGTGAGGAATTCTGTTTCCCTTTTGTATTCTGAGACGCTCTTGGTCTCAGGTGGGTTTTCCCCAACTTGATGTGTGATAAATCTGGAATATCGATTTTGCAGAATTTCTACCTCAGTCTTGAGGCTATTTATCTGACCTTGTTGATTGTGATATTTCTCCCAAAAAAGGGAGATTTCTATTTCCAGATCACGCTGTAGGCGCTCTGTTGTTTCTTTGTTTTCTTGGAGCTGTTGCTCCATTCTTTCAAACTGATTTATTTTTATTTCCCAATCGCTTGATGTGGGCACCTTATGGGTGGGTTCTGGGAATTCGTTAGAAATGGTATTACAGTGCATGCACGGTTCTTTGGCCATGTGTCTGCACATGGCGCAATTTTCTGCGCGGCAATTTTGACATATTGCCCAAAAATTGTACCCTATGAATCCCATAGGTGGTAGTGTATGCCGACATTGGATGCAGGTAAGATTATTTAGGCAGTCAGGTTGAAGATTTGCTAGATAACGAAGTGTTTGCTCATGACTGCAAAAATAAGCTTTTTCTGTGCTGATTTCAGCTGGGGGTGACCAGTTATAAATGCTTTGGTCAGAAGCTGGTCGTTTGGGTCTTTTTAGGCTAATATTAGCCCTATGCTGGGTCCCTCTCCAGCGGCGATTGGGTGGGCGGTACTTTGGTGGTGGTGTTTTTGGTCCCTTCTTTTTTTTGAAAGGTTTTAGAAAAACACCTGTAGGAACTCTATAAGGGCGAGAGGTTTCTGTGTGTTGGGTTCTATTAGCACCACTTTGCCCCCAGTTAGTTTGGGTAGCTGGTTGTCCCAAGTGGGATCTTATATCAGCTCTGGGCTGATCTGTTGATGGTTGATCTTGCGGTCGCGATGTTGACCGCAAAGTTGTAGAAAAATTTGGAGGCTGTCCATAGGACCTCTCCTCTCGCCTGTAGGTTGGCGGTGGCAAACTAGATTGACGTTGATTTGCCATTCCTACCAGACAAACTCCTACCCAAGGTTGGTTTAATTGGGTTTGTGTCGAAGTTGGCACCTGTTGGTTCAAACGCTTAAGTTGTTCACGTAAAATTGCAACTTGGGCGTCGTGTGCTTGTTGTTGAAGTTCTGGGTCATAAGATTGAACTGTATGAATACCCGAATCAAAACGCACATGACGATCTGGACTAGGGTTTGATGATTCAAACCTGTTTTCCCATCGACTTCTGCCGCGGTCGCGATTTTGGGAGTGCTCCCTGTCACGATTAGGATCTCTATCCTGAGATTCAGAACTACTCCCAGTAAGATTAGGTGACAAGGAGCGCCCCCTGTTGTTAAAACGCGAGCTAAAACGTCCCCTGCTTGAGGGGCGCGACCTACATTGGTACTGAAAGTGACCTTTTCTGCCACAATTATAGCAAGCCACGCTCGTTGTGTTTCGGGTATTACCACGGGATCCTCTCCTACGTTGGTTTGGATTTCTGTAGAAGTTTCCCTGGTTGTAATTCTGTTGGCCGGAGCTAGCAGCTTTATTTTGGTTTTGTATTTGCTCTAATTGTAATTGCATTTTTTGAATTTGGGCGGTTAAATTCTCAATTTCTTGAAAATTAATTGAATTAGTAGCGTAAGCAACTGTAGGAACCACCTGTGTGGTCGGCGTTGGTGCTACAGAAGCAACTTGTACTGCCGATTTTTCCTCTAAGTCAGCAGCTTGAGAGGAAAATTTTGACACTCTAACTTCCAGTCGCTTAGCTGTACGCACCATGTCTGCAAAATCAGTTGTATGCACTGTGAGCATATGTCTAATTAAACTAGGTTTGATGTTATCTTGAAATTGCTCGCATAACATCTGATTATGCAGAGTGTTGTCACCATTAGGATAGGCGTCGTTTACCAACCGCCGTAAGCGGTCGGCATAGTCTTCAACCGTTTCTTCCGACTTTTGTCGGCATTGACGAAATTCAGTTGCCTTAAGACTTTGAGTCTCTGGCGAATTAAACGACTTTGCCAATAATTTGCACATTTCGTCATAACTGGCAAATTTCTGGCCTTCTTGTTGAGACAAAAGGAGGCGATAAGTGGTGTCCGCAGAGTCCTGCAAAAAAGTAGCTAAAGCCAAACACCTGTCTCCTTCTTGAAATTTTTGATTGTCAGCCCATTTATCAAATTTTTTAAGAAAAGTGTTAAAACTTTCCGTTGGGCGACCTCTGTAGGGTTCTGGTCGACCCCAAGATTGGTCTATGATTCGATAAATGGGTTCAGACATTTGAGTTTTTAAAACTTTTATTGGTAACCGTTTGTTAGAATCACTAATTTTATGTACACGACCCTCTGTTGAGTCAAATAAAAAAGGGTAATTTAATAATTTGTTGGAACCTGAATGACTCTGGAAGGTCGGAGTGATGTTCTCCGAGCTGACAAGAGTCGTGTCGTCCAATGATTGGCTCCGCCTACCCGTTTCTGAGCTTGCAGGTAGGCCTTGGCGCAAACGATCTAGTCGTGTTTGAGCTCTAGGATGTCTATGCGAAGTCGAACCGTGTTTACAGTTCTCTTTAGATTTGGCGCTAACTTCTGAGTGGCAACGACTGCGCAAATTATAGTTCATAAACCACCAAAAATCGGTTTATGTTATCCGATTTTTTTAATCCCTTGGCAAAAATGAGAATAAGTCTGCACGTGTTAAATCGTCCACACAAAAAAAAAATTATATTTATTTATTTATTTATTTTTTTTTTCAGGCCTTTAGGTACTATCGCCAAATTGCCTTTTACTGCAGACGTTCGTGCACACCAAGACTTATCGTTTTTTCCCAATATTTGAGACGGTTTTGTTTTAGCTCCACCGTTAAGAGCACAGTTTAGTTTTCACCCTCTTTTTTTTTTTTTTTATGGACGGCGTCCAACTTTTGGGTGGTTGTGCGAAACAAAATTCGCGGTGGAATTTGTCCCAAAATGCGCAAAATAACTTCGCGGCTTAAAATTCAAAAATTCCACTCGAGAGGTGGCAGCGTCACACCTCTATTTGTTAAGTAGTCGTGCGTCGCGTCGCACTGTTTAACTTCGCTCAGAACGCGGTCACGTCGCGCGTCTGCTTCTTGAGCGGTCAATTTCCTGGGGGTGGACTAAGTCCCCTTATTTCAAAAGTCAACTTCGCTCAGAACGCGGTCACGTCGCGCGTCTGCTTCTTGAGCGGTCAATTTCCTGGGGGTGGACTAAGTCCCCTTATTTCAAAAGTCAACTTCGCTCAGAACGCGGTCACGTCGCGCGTCTGCTTCTTGAGCGGTCAATTTCCTGGGGGTGGACTAAGTCCCCTTATTTCAAAAGTGCACTTTTCTTCGGCTAGCCACTAAAGGCCTAGAGCACACAAAAATAATAAATCTAGCCGGATTTTCCGAATATATGTAGGATCCTCTTCCCTGGTAGCGTCACTACTCAGGGGTTTCCTCCTGCAGGGGCCCTTTTCTTAGACGCTCAGCCCCTTAAATACCTACCCCCAGGGACGTTGCACTCGTCCGTGGGGCTAGAACAATTCAGACGTCCTAGTAAGTTTTTAGCGTCAGGGCCAAGAGGCGAGGATAGTCGGCCAAATTAGACCGGTTTCCAAGTGTTAGAGTTGGCCCCTAAACAAGAATGACTGGCGTTTGTTGTCACTCTGTAGGTCGCCAACTGTAATGCTCGGGTAGCACTACACTAACACTTGCTGACCGGCTAGTACAAAGTTATTACTGTTGTTGTATTACTGTTCCCTTTAAGGAGTAAATGCTTTTATTAATAACCACAAATAGATCCCACAGCACGCTCTCCTAGGCCCCGACCGCGCAGGAGGAGGGTTGTAGCGGGGTCTCTTGGCCTAGAGGAACAAAGCGGATTTCCGCCCCAGAGCGTTGTGAAGCTGCTAACTTCGGCCGGAAGGAAGAGAGCTGGAAAAGCGACCGATCGTCAGCCAAAAGATTATAAACTATAACTGATTTGCTCAGCTTCTTCCTTCCAGCCGCTACTTGACCTTTCAGTCAGCCAGCCGTCTCGCAACGCCCCCGGGCGAAATCACGCCACATTCCTCAGAAGCCACAGCTCGCCCGGTGAGTTACCTAATTGGTGGTGCTAACCCCCAGAGGGGTGTGATCTCCCCGGCCGAGCTGTATGCCACAATACCCCCCGGGAGAGAAAAGTTTTAATTTAAGGCCTAGAATACAATGATACATACATAAATTGTCGTTACTACGGCAAAATGAGCCACTGTTCGTATAAAATATATGTGACTGTGTGTGACTCATTTTAAATTTAAATCAGGACCCTATTAACTACAGAATGAATCACAGTCATCATGTGTATTTTATAATGACAGTGGCTCATTTTGCCATAGTAACGACGATATTACAAAATTTAAGGTTTTTTGTCCCTTTATATTTACAACGTGTGTTTAAATCGTTAATAAAAGCTTATAGTGTTCATAGAAGTTTTATTTAACATGTATGCCTTAACTATTGAACGGCAAAATCGATTTGAAATCAAAAAACTAAGATAAATTGTCAATTTAAACTGTCCGCAAAAATTTGGTTTTTTGACTATTAATTAGTGATGTTCCTACCCTCCACTATCATGTTCCGGAGCTCATGCCATTTAAAGCAAAGGGAGCTCCGGAGCTCCGCTCCTTAAATGAGCGATTTAAAGCTTATTTAAGCTTGGAATATATTTTAAACAACTCTAACTGTATATTTTGTAGGACTATTTTTATTGTTTTAAGGTGGAACGACACAGTTGCAAAAATTTTGCGGATTTTCTCCAAAACACGTAGTCGGGGGTTTTCGGAGGTCCTGATTACGAATCTGACCCCCGTTTTTCGATTTAACCCCCCGGGGAGGGCGCTAGGGGAGTTGTGACCCCCCTTAGGGGGGCATTCCCTTACTATATATCGGTTTTACCTCAAAACTACCCCAAAACACGTACTTGGGGTTGAATACAGTATTGAATAATGAACATTTTTTTTAATTAAAAAATTTAAAAAAAATAATATTTTGACGTTAAAAAGTGAACTCAATCAACGCCCGAGGGAACTCGATCCTAGAGCTCGGAAAATCAGAGTCCGACGCTTTAACCGCTCGCTACTGCCCCGTCAGAGTTTCTTTCGTAAAAGCTAGTTTTAAACAAACGTTTCGGTCGTTAGTCATATCGTGCTGCACTGGCCCTTATTATTGGTGAGTTCTAATATTGTGTAAGATAATGTGAACTGCAATTCTCATTTTATATGGGGAGATTGGGATTTCTATACAAACTAACAAAACTGTAGTTTCTCTGCCTCAAATCAAAAAAAATTAAATGAAAGTTTAGTCATCTAATAGGAATTAGCTTGTTCCCAACTTTTAACGCAGCAGTTGTACCATAATTCCGAGCCAATTTTTAAGTTTTTAACGAAATTTCGATTGCGACTTCTTTTTATTTCAACAATTTTAGCACTAAACGAAATTAAAAAACTTCAATAGTAGGGATTTTGCTGAAAATTTTTGTGGGCATGTACATTTGGTGTATCTAACTTGAATTAAATTTTTATCAGGTAATATTAACTTTTGCTCTGTTAAATTTGAAAAAAAAACTGTTTTAAAATGTCTTTTTTCAAGGAAGCATATTTCGGCGTGGAAAGGTCTATTAAAAATGTTAAGGATACTGAACTGACCGGAAAAAATACCCTTTCATTTTATCCAAAAACCGACAGGGTGTCCTAACTATATCGAAATAAATTTCGATCTGAAATAAGTTTTGAAAAAAATTTGTTTACAAACAAATGTTGAAAAAATAATTAATGCCATCACTTTTTAATTATTCACGTTTCACGAAATTAACATAAAAATATGGCGGCGCTTCGGAGCTCGTGAAACATCACTAATATTAATATTGTTTTGGAAGGCATCATGGAAGTTTCCGTTTTAATATTAAAGAAAAAATTTTTTCTCTCTCAAAAATCAAAAAACGGAAGGGTCCCCCCTTTTCCGTTATCCGCCGGATTCGGCCCCCCGCCTCCTCCATCCTGGGCACGCTACTGCTTTAGCTGCGATGTGTTTATAGTATTTCGTTAAATTCAATAAAGTTATTATATTGGGGGGGGTGTTTTTTTCTTTTTTCTTTTTTTTTTTTTTTTTTTTTTCTTCTCCTTTATCTTTTTTTTTTTTTTTTTTTTTTTTTTTTTTTCCCTTTTATCATTTATATCTTTTTTTTTTTTCTTAAATTTTCCTATTTAAATCTTCTTTTCTTATATTTTTATTTTTATTTTTTTTTTTTTTGCTTCATTTAGCAATTTAAATGCAAAAAATTGTGTTTATGCTTATTTTACATGAAACTTTAAAGAAAATATGGTACGGGGTCTTTAGAGCCGCAAGTACGAAACTTGGAGCCATTGGAAAATTTTTAGACCTTTTTTTAGGCTTCGCTTAGGTATAGTTTTAACGATTTTTATTTTCGGTTCCAAGTTCCCTCGACTGCGAAAATAATATAAAATATTTTGTGTTATTTTTGTTAATTTTTTTGTAATTTTGCGTTTTTATGCATAAATAATGCTTGTATGATTTTGTAGATGCATCATGTAAAAATGACGAAACGAAACTATCTGAAGCGCACGTTGAAGTTGAAGTTTCTAAAGACGAAGAAAACTTTAATGAGCCGGAAAGCATGGCTAACGAATCTTCTTCAGAAGAAGACAGCGAAGAAAAAATGATTTGGATAAGTGAATTGAAAGAAAACAAGCATGACGGTATGTAATTTTTAAAGGTATTTTGCGTTAAAACTTATAATAAACATTGCTGACTGCGAGGAAAACACCTCACTTGATTAATGTAATTTGTGGAGGCGAAAATCAAAATCAGTTGGGCTTTTACCAAAGACATCGCATTGATTGTGTATGTTGTGTTTTATTACTTGTCTTTTTTTAAAAAAATGTGTAACTGAAATTTGTATTTAAAGAAATATAGCTATAGAAGTCAATGCCAACGGGTTACTTATAGGGATGTGCCCAACATCCGAACTATTTTTGACATCCGTATTCGCAGAATTGTGAACTTACATCCGCAGATTTGTACAGGGCCGTATTTAGTGGGGTTGTGGGGGATTTACCCCTCTCAAATTCTGAGGAAGCAAAAAAGTTTTTAAGGGTTTGGTAAAAGTTTGGTTTTTCCAAAAAAAATTGAAAAACTATTTTTTCACATCAAAGTTTTCCTGCGACATATTTAATGCATAAAAACACCATAAAAAATTAAAAAATATTCTGCTTTGCAGACATTGTTCTTCTCATTACTATAATAGGTACGGATTTCTAGATTTTACTCAATTGGTGGCTAAAAAATAATAATATTTGTAGCAAAAAGTCCTGTTCTTTGTTTATAACATTACTACATTCAGTTAAAAAAATATTCATTAATTGTCTTCTTAACCGTTATTTAGAATTACCATAATAGTCCTGCTGGTAATGGCGTGTTCAAGACGGAAGCAGCCATCCCCACCCCCAAATACGGCAAAAGTAGAATTTTTTGTAAGGGGGGACGGGGAACGAAACATTTCTGATGCATTCCTAAAGTATATAAACAGTCAAGAAGCCAAAATTTTCCCGCTACGCGAGAAGTTTATGTTTGTAAATTATATTAATTGGTTTTCTAATTTCAGTGGCCTATTGCGTACAGTAATCAAAACACATGTTTAAAACTTCTTACTAAAAATAATAAATTAAAATTTTTAGTAACGGTTTTAAACAACATATTTTAAATTTAAAATAATAAAATTACGTTTTGTGATACTTTGTAATTAAATTAAATTTTCCAATGTTTAGGTGCTTTGAAAAAAGAATTTGTTGGGTACCCCCCCCCAAACCTCCTGACAAAGGGCTTCGCCCCTTGACCTTTTTTTCGGCTGGCAGAGGAAAAATTTAGGGGTAGCGAGAGGGAACAACAATTCAAAAAATTTTTCTCGCGCTTCGCTCCGCTCAGCGCTCGACACTTATTATACCTTACTTTATATTTTTTAAGGGATGTTTCTGACAATGGCGTGCCCAGGGGAGGGGCGCCCGCCCCTCACCCCACGCCTCTCTCCTGAAATCCGGCGAAGCCGGATTTTTTTGTTAGGGGGGACCCTTACGTCTTTTGAATTTCGGGGAAAAGAAAATTTTTTCTTTAATATTAATACAAGAACTTTGATGCCTTTCAAAAGCATACCAATAGTCGAAAAACTAAATTTGTCACGCTTCGCGGGTAGGTAGTTTAAATTGACAATTTATCTTAGTTTTCGATTTCAAATCGATTATGTCGTTTAATAGTCGAGACATACCGCATACATGTTTAATAAAACTACTCTGAAATATGAACACCATTAACCTTTTATTAACGTTTTAAACACACATGTTTTAAAAGTAAAGGGATGAAAAAACCTTAAATTTTGTAATAGGCTTATCATCTGGAATTAAAATTTCTAGTGTGTTTTAGCGTCTTAAATTAAAAATTTTCTCCCCCTGGGGGGGCATTCTGCCCCCCGCACCTCCTTGACCTCGCTGGGGGCTCTCGCTTTCTAGACGGGGAGTCTACGCCCCCAGACCCCTCTTCGGGGTTAGTATTTACCCCCTCAGACCCCCCCAAATGAAATCCTGGGAACACCAATGGTTTCTGATAAAAATCAATGTTTAAAAAAAATTTCGCACTGTCGCACAATTTTTAATGTTTTACTTTTTTAAAACTATAATTTTTGGAATTTAATTTGCAAGACTTCTACGAAAGGCAAACATTTTAACTGTTGAGCGATGAGTGGTGCACATGTAAACTTTTAGATACTCGCGCTCAACACTGCAAATATTAGTTCATCCAAGGAAAACGTTAAATTATCGATTTAAAAAGGTTTTCAATTAAAGATTAACATGCTTTTAAAAAATTTCATGAGGGCTAGCGCCCCCCAGATCCCCCCTCCCTTTTTGGGGCGGGGGCCATAGGTGGGCAGCCTCGCGGATTTTGGAGGGGGGTATACCCGACCCCCGAAATTTGGGGGTGATGTCCCAAAATTTTTTTGGGTTTACTATAAATAGCCCTTTTTTAGCGTTTTTAGTACTGGGACTCCCCAAATTTTAGGGGGGGAGTCCAGGGTACCCCCAAATCTTAGGGGGAGGGGTGTCGGCTATAATCAGGATTTTTATGGGGGGGGGTTAGGAAACTTGGTTTAAATCCACTGTCCACTTCTGATTATTTATTGCATTTTTTATAAGTTTTGATTGGTTTTAAATATAATACCAAATAAAAATAAATTAACTACATAGCTAATCTTTCAATTTTTAGAAAGGATTCCAAATTGGGAAATTTGTTTAAAACAAATAAAATCAGAACGACTAAAAACACTCACACCCCAAACAAAATCAATCAGTATTAATTGTAAAGTGTAAAAAGAATATTTTTTAGAAGGGGAGGAAAAGGTAAAACGGGGTCCACGGAAACGTAAGTCGGAAGCTGGTGAGAAGCCCTGGAGAGCCTCTTCAGACACGGAAGACAATGCTGATTTAGAGAAAGAAAAGCGAAGGCAGGAGAAAGCCAGACACGACGAAGTCATAAGGCAATTCTCCCTTCTCATGTGCCAGAAGATTCAAAAACTACCCCTACCACCAAAACTCAAACTTTATCTCAACTTAAATCGGAGTTTCACGTGAGATGTAAAATTTGAAAATAAAGCAATATTTATTACTAGTAATTCCTACTGTGAATCCGTGATATGATTGTGATTGGACCGACCAGGATACGCTGTCTGATATTAAATTTCTTCGCCGACTGGTTGCGCAAGCCAGACCAGCTTAATGATTTATTAGTGTAGTTTTCGCAAAATAATATTAAATTCAATTTAATATCAAAACATGGGGAGTGTCATAAAAACTTACTGACTTTATTTCGCCAACGGAAGGATCGATTCATGAAAGAAATCGACTAGAATATTACATCTGCACTGATTATTTTTCGTGTAAATTTGCTATTGGATTAATCAGATATAATCGCTTAATTTGTTTTAGTAAACATTGTTGTGCAAATATGGCACCTTTGTAGCTTAAAAAATTTTGGGTTGTTCAACGGCTCATATCTTGGGTCGCGTGACGCCTAAAATTTTGCCGTAAATGTCGCATGCCGTAGATCAATAATTGCAAACCGCGATATATTCTTTCGCTAGTGGAAATTAAATAGTTTTTAGTCATTATTAATAATACCATTGAAAATCAACCGCATTACGGAGTCTGGTTGTGTGCAACTTCCCATGCTGTTATTGTGCGTTTTATTGCAGTTATTAAATTTCTTTATGTATCAAAAACAATAAAAATTAAATTTTGTTCAGCGACAAAAAATTGCTTTTTATTTATATGTTTTGAAGCGATTTTAATGTTTTTAAGGATGCAATTTTTGACATTTTGTTACGATAGTTAAATTTAAGTGACACCCAGCGTCTTCCAAAAATAAAATTTATGTTGTGCACTGGCGTAGTCAGGATTTTCAAAAGGGGGATTCAACCCTCAACAAAATTCCGGAAAACATTCAAGGTTGTTTAGATTCACATATTATAAAAGGGCTAAAAAATTTAAGCGCTTCATTCGGAATGATATTTTATTGGTATACCGTATATTTCAAATTTTCTTGCTAAGTTCAATAAAAATAGTCCAAAACAGCAGCAAAAGCTTTTTTAAAACAAAAGTGCCTTTAAATTTTTGTTTTCCCAATATTAATTACTTAAAAAAGAGAAGATTGAATTAGCCCTAAGCGAATAGAAGCGCAAGAAAAAATTTAAAAAAAAAATAACATACCGGAATATTAAATTTTTTTCTTACTAACCTAAAGGGGAGTTTAGCCTGTACGAAAAAATACAGATATTCTATCACCAATTTATAAGGGGAGACTGGGCTCACCCAGTCGAGTGCAACAAAGTATGATAAAGGTTTAAGAAAGGTTTAAATAAATAGCCTGCATTCCCAAATTTTTATCCTTATCAACCTTAAAGAAATGTGGGCTGGGAGAAGGAGTTACCTTTCCATAATCTGGGAAGAAGAACAAACTTAAATGCTCGATGCTTAAAGTGATGCCAAAATTTTGTTTTATTTTTTTAATTTTTCACTTTTTGAGAAAATTACATAAAAGTAGTATATTTTATGACGATTTTTTAGTGGTGGAACAATGTGCCATTTTTTATGCTGGCTAGGTCCAGGGGCGTAGCCAGGATTTCGGAAAGGGGGCTGTACGTTCACTCCATACGAATTTTTTGAGAAGGGGATTGTAGGGGATTCTACTTCAAATTTTCAGAATACCGTACAAAAGACATTTAAAAGGGTAAAATTTTTTGCGCTTCGCGCTAAGTGATTTTTTTGCTGTTATTTATATTGTTTTTTAAGTTAAACTTGAAAAATTATAGGTTTAAAAAGGTATAACATTTGAAATATTGCGACAGCACGAAAAAATTAGTAAAAATTATCTTTGAAATTCATTAGAAACATCGCTTAAAGGTTGTAAAAAGGTTTGTAAATGTCGAGCGCTGAGCGGAGCGAACATAGATGAACAAGGGAAGGGGGAAGGGTGGCGTCCACCCCCCTAGCCTCGAAATTTTGGGGGGCCCCTAGAAAAAATCCAGAGGTCCCCCCCCGCCCCCCTTACCCCAAAATTTTCGAATTTTTTACCCCTGACCCCACTCTAGATTTTGAAATCTGACTCCCCCTTCCCTCTCGAGAAAATTTTAAGTACTTTTTTTATACTAAATTTTCTTCTAAAAACGTGAATTTTTAATAGAAATTTATGTTTTTATACCTTCTTTTATACCTAAATATTGCTTTTTATTCAATAAAATGTAGTATTATCTTATAAAAAAACTATTATTAAATATTTAATGGTTTATGCTTCGGACATTGGACCCCGCCTGACCCCCCTCTAGGTTTTAAAATCTTCCACCCCGGGTCGACACCCCCCCCCTAGAAAACTAGGAGGTTCAACTCCCCCTTCCTAGGACCCCCAGATTTTCAAATGTCATTTACCCGGGGTAAACATCCCCCTAGCTTCGCTGAACGTGTTCATCTATGGGAGCGAAGCGCAAGAAAAATTTTTAAAATCTGTTTTCTTAGGACTCACAAATTTTTACCTCCGCCAGCCCAAAAGGGGGGAAGTTACAACCCTCATAACCACCCCCCCCCTGGCTACAACCTTGGCTAGGTCCATTTTTTGTATTTGTTTGTGTTTGTAATAAATTTTCCTTTCTCCCCTACCCTCCCCGTTTCAAAAAAATTGCCCCTTCCCCGTGCCCCCCATTTCGGGATTGCCCCCTACCCAATAAAACCCCGGGGGCAGTACACAGGTCTGCCTGCATGATGAAAAATCTACACGTGGATTGCATAACATAATCAGAACAATTTTTTGACACAGTCGGACATTGTTCTTACTCTTAAACTTCAGTTAATATTTGTATCATTAGCATAGGTGAGAAGGGTGGGGGCAGGGTGGGGTCCACCCCCCACCCAAGCCTCGAAATTTTGGGACCCCCTAGACGAAAGTCTAGGGGGGCCTCCCCCCAAATTTCCGAATTTTTTACCCCTGACCCCCCTCTAGAATTTGAAATCTGACCCCCCTCCCCCCTCGGGAAAATTTTAGGTACTTTTTTTATACTAAATTTTCTTCCAAAAACGTGAATTTTCATCACATATTCATGCTTTTACACCCTTTGTATGCCAGAATATCGCTTTTTATTCAATAAAATGTAGTATTATCCTATAAAAAGAACAATTATTAAAGTTATTATGGTTTAAAACTGTTTTGCTTTGGAAACCGAACCCCACCTGACCCGACCCCTCTCTAGATTTCAAAATTTCACACCCCGGGTCGACCCCCCCCCCCTAAAAAAAGCTAGGTGGGTCCGGACCCCCCTGGGACCCTCCTCCTAGAATTCAAAATTTGATTTACCCCGGGTACCCACCCCCCTAGCTTCCCCGACCGTTCTCACCTATTATGATCATTAGTATAACAATCCAATTAATCATTAACACGCCGGTTATTTTGCACCTCACTGTTTTTATAAATAAGCTAAAAGGACTGCGTAAGAAATTTTAATGACATTGTCATTTTTAGCAATTATACAATCTATCAAACCATGTTCCTATTTGTTAAGGTTAAAAACCTTTTTATGTTTGTATATTTTGATGTATATACAGGGTGTTTTTTTGTTAATTTCACCCATTTAAACTATTATTAGCCGTTGAAATAAAGTATTATTAAATTTCTGCGCTAAATGTTAACATTATAATATAATATACCCCAAACTGCTTTTCCAACGAACCATAAAAAAATGCCCTAAAAATAAGGCTTGGGTGATTTTGCCTTGGGTGTATGTTTAGACAGAAAGGGTGTTAAGCAGTCGGAGGATGACGTATGATGTGAATAATGAATTATAGTAAATTAGTATCACAACTCAGGTGTAGTTCCTATTTTTCTATGATCGAAAAGGAAATGGCAATTGAAAAGTTATGCTTGCAGCAATTTTTAACAAACGACACTGTCCTTTTTTCGATTGGCACTTTGCACTGAAATCGATTACACACATAAAGTATGCAAACACTAACATTGCTGCCTGTGCGGAAAATACCGTAATGGGGCAAATTTTTTTAAAGGAAAGGAGCAATAAAGAGAGCGGTGCAAAGCAGGCGGAAAAAGCGATTATTGAAAAAGACCCAAACTTTTCTTTAAATGAAACAACTTTTAATAAAAACGTACGTGAAACTAATGTGCATAATTAATATTAATTAAAAATGTAATAATCTTAACGGTAAAGCATAAATTTTGTTAATAAAATGTATATTCCCCCTAAATCATACTTCCGCATTACTCATTTTATTTCCCGCATTGCATTTCATTTCCCGCCTCAAAAAACTTAATAAGGGAGTATAATTTAGAGGGAGATATACATTTTATTAACAAAATTTATGCTTTACCGTTTAGATTATTACATTTTAAATTAATATTAATTATATACATTAGATTTTCGTATGTTTTTATTAAAAAGTTGTTTCATTTAAAGAAAAGTTGTCTTTTTCAATCTCAACTTTTTTTCGCCTTTGCGCTTTTACCGCTCCCTTCCTTTAAAAAATTTAAATTACGGTAGGGTAGTGCATTTAATTTCGACACTTTTTCGTTTTTCCAATGAAACTTTTCACTGTATGGCCCGATTTTCATGTTTGATAGATAGCTCATTTTAAAGCTTTTACGATACTGCGTTGCGTCATAAAAGTTTCACTGTACGAAAGTTGTTTTTTTAATTAAATCAGTTTTTAAAAAAATGGAAAATTGCCGAAATTAAATGTATGCATTTAATTTCAGCACTTTACAAACAATCGATTGTTTCTCAGTCAAAAAATCATCATTTTCAAAAATTTAAAAGCCTATCATTATCTCCAGACAGTTTAATTTAAGCTTATACTTTTTGTTCAACGTGTAACTGGCAAAAAGTTACAGCTAAAATGCCAAATGGTATCAAAATGAGAAAATTTGGGAAAAAAAGTGCATTTAATTTCGGCACTTTTTAAAAGGATCCCCTTAATCGAGTTTAAGTGCAGTGCTATGACCCCTACAGATTTCAACGTTGTCTTTTAACTATTTACAACTATAATTTAACACCCGATCACTTAATTCAACCCGTTTTTACCTACAGCAATATGTGTGCCGAAATTACACTATTTTATTGCTCACCACAGACGCAACGTAGAACCACGGGGACTAAAAATTCGGAAAATAGACTAAATTTTACCAGGACATTTTAATTTTTAAACCAATTTATTGCGTAATCATTCTTAACGAATCATTCTAAACGTAATCGTTCTAAAAACGAGTACCAATTTTATTTTTTGTAAATCACACAATTTCACATAAAAATATCATAACAAATAAAATGCTCACGACAGTCATCTACATATAATTAGCTCTCATTTGAGCTATCAAACGTCTTATTCCATCCAGGATTACCAAAGATATAGTCCAAAATCAAAAATGCCCAATTTGGAAAAGTGCCGAAATTAAATGCACTACCCTATTTATGCACAGGCAACAATGAAAGTGTTTGCATAATCTTTGTGTGTAACCGGTTTCAGTGCAAGGTGCCAATTGAAAATTTACATAGGTTTAAAAGATCTAGAAATCCTAAAAATGGCAGTTTCGCGATATTCGAATATTGCTGTAAGCACGATATTTCAATTCAATTGCTATTCCCTTTTCGACTGACTGGTTCACCAAATAAAAAAAATCATTATCCACATTTTTTATGTAGTAAGAAATTGCACCTTCCAAATTCTAATTTACTAGAGTCTACAACAAACGTGTAAATTTTCCCCTCGAATTAATCAACATATTTTATGTGTAAATTTTTCCCCTTGAATATAATCCTGCTTTATTTTTAGGGCGTTATTTTCAAGACTATTCCACCATTTTTAATAAATCATGTAGACACATCGTAGTTAAACCTGTCATGTTTTCATTTAACATGTACGTATAGCCGGCATATCTCCTACTGGGGGGGTGGGGGGTTGGGTTGTTTTTTGGGTTGTGGGTGTGTTTTTGTTTTTTTGTGTGGTGGGTTTTGTGTTGTTTTTATCTTAACTATCTTCGACACACTTAAATCTTTTATGATTAAAGAGTATACCGTGACTATCTTTTGTAGTATGCAGATCAACCCTCGAAAGCGCGCGAAATTTCGATCGGTTGATCTGCATACTACAAAAGATAAGTAGGAGATACGGTAATTATCCATTATGGTGACACTTATGTATATTTCATACTTCATGTATAAACAGAGTTCCAGTGCAAGGTGCCTATAGTATTTATTGATTTTATTTCATATTATATACTCGCAAATGTAATACTGTCAGACAGAACAAAACTCATGCGGCCCAGACAGTATTATATTTGTGAGTACCTATATAATGAAATGAAATTAAATCAATAAATTTTTTATAATGGCTTCCTCTCTATTTTAATTCGCACGAATCAAAATGGCTTGGCTACTATGCCATTATAATAGAGGGTGCCATTGATTTAAATGGAGAGGCTCATTATAATGGTCTACTTTACTTACTTTTTTATATGGACCTACCTAGCATAACGAAAATTGGGTCGGCGGTCCCACCACGATACAGAATTCTGCTCAATTTAAATGCATTTATTTGTATTATATTTAAACTGGAAATACTACAAATAAGAAAACATAATATTTAAATAATTTTAGCGGCTTTTTGTATTAAATTCAAGCATTGCAAAATGATTTCTTTTTCTAAGTAACCCAAAAAAATTACATATGAAAAATCTTAGTTACGCAAAAAATTGCCTTAAATAATGATTAAAAGTCAACCAAAATACATGAAATTGTTTTAATTATGTTGTTAAATCTTTGGTTTCTGAGAAAATTGGGTAAAATTACTTATTTTATAACGAATTCTGATTTCGCGGCGGGACTGCGAACCCAAAATTTTGTTATGCTAGGTAGGTCCATAGGCACCTTGCATTGGAACTCGGTTTGAAGTATGCAATATACATAAGTGTCACCATAATGGATAATTACCGTATCTTCTACTTATCTTTCGTAATATGCAGATCAATCTATCGAAAGCGTGCCAAATTTCAATCGGTTGATCTGCATATTACGAAAGATAAATAGGAGATACGGTAATTATCCATTATGGTGACACTTATGTATATTTCATACTTCATGTATAAACAGAGTTCCAGTGCAAGGTGTCTATAAGATTTATATCTGCAGTTCCAGTGCAAGGTGTCCCATTTGACTGTTTTGCCCCTTTCATTCTGGTTGCTTGGTCTTTAGTCCCTTTTTTCCGGCTCTTTAGTACCTAGCTCTAACGTCCCATGGCTCTTTTGGCCCGTTACCCTCGGAGTGATTTATTCCTGCGACTACGCGTCTACTATAATTAGAAAATTTGATTATTTTTGTATTTATGTTCATTTTTTTCCTATTTTAACGCTCATTTCTTAAAGTTTATATATATTTATCCTTCGTTACTGATTGATCAGAAATAAACATGGGCTCTTTAGAAGAAAAAAATGGGCAGAGCTCAGGGGTTACTCTGGAGCATAGGTGGGCAGCTTCCCAAATTTTTTTTTTGGGGGGTATATCCGAGACCCCCCAAATTTTAGGGGGGTGTCCGGGGTCCGGGGTACCCCCAAATTTTTCTTTGGGGGGGGGAGTGTCGGCTATAATCGGAATTGGGGGGTATGGGTAACCCCCTGCCCACCTATGCGGAGCTCCAGGGAACATCGCACTAATACAATTACAACCTTCTAATTAAAAATCGCGATTTCGTGATTGTCAAATATTCCTATGAGCAAACTTTTTACAATTGCTATTTTTTCCGATTATGAACAATCACGACAGTTAATTCAATGTACACAAAGGTCTCGAGAAGAATTGAAAGTAATTGGTATATGACGTTGTTGACCTAAACAATGAACATCATGGGTGGCGCAGGAGCGCCACGGGGCGATTTAGTCCCGTGGCGCCGCGCCAACCATTATTAGAGAACGTGGGTAAATTTTGAAATTCAGAACCTTCTTCTTCTTCTTCTTCTTATTATTATTATTATTATTCCAATGCTCCATCCTTAAAAGCGATATTCCTTATTTGTTACTGATTGATCAAAAATAAACATGGGCTCATTAGAAAGAAGAAGGAATTACGCAACTTTCTTAGGAAGCACTTTTTTCATTTAGGTCCTTGTTATCGATTTATTGATCAAAATAAAAAATTTTAAAAATAGACAAATAAAAAATCCCAACCGCACAATAACAGCCTTTTGGAAACAATAAGAATTGTACAGAGCAGACAACCAACATCCCCTCATAGAAACCGCACAAAAAAAGCAGACGGGTTTTAATTGGTGGCAGAAACGGAACCAGTTCCCAGCGCCATCTGCTTCAACCGCGCGGAAAACGGCAAAAACAACAGAGTACTTTTTTTAATTCTTGCATTACTGATGACAAAATTAATTCAAAGTTTTATTTATTAAAAAATAATAATAAGCGTCGGTGGCACGGGAGCGCCACGCGCCGGTAATTATCGGTGGTGCGGAGTGCCACACTGCAATTTAACCCACGGCACCGCTTCATCTATACTTAGAGAACGTGAGTAAATTTTGTAATTCATGTTCATCATCTTCTTATTATTATTATTATTTTTACTTTAAAAACTATAATTATTGCAATCATTGGCGCACGGCATCGCGCCAACTATATTTAGAGAACGTAGATAAACTTTGCCTGGAGCGCAACTGCACCGTACTAACTATAATTAAACAACGTGGGTAAATTTTGTAATTTAAATTTATCTTCTTCTTATTATTTTTTATTTAAAAAATATATCTCGGCACCGGAATGATTATAAACATAAAATGTCATTGCGCACTTAAAACTATAGTTTATTAGGCTATTTTTTAATTTAATTTAATTCAAAAAAGTGGTAGACTAGCCTTGAAAAATGCTCTAAGAATAGAGCAGGAAAAAGGGGCGATTTTTCACCGGGCGTATGTTTAGACAGAAAAGATGTGGACTAGTCTGAGATGGAGATTATGTGGACTATAGAAAGTTTGCATTTGGTTTGGCCAGCTGCTTACTAAATAAAAATTTCTACCGAATGATAATGATTTGTTTATACATTGATCTAATCACACAGCACATAACACATGTCAATTGAAAAAATCATACTCACAGCAATCTTTGACAAGCGCGAAATCGCCACTTTTTCAATTTGAAGGTTATATTTGTATGTGTAAGAAACAACTATAAATTTGAAAAAGTGGCGATTTTTTCAAATTTGCCCGGGGAAAAATCGCCCCTTTTTCCTGCTCTATTCTTAGAGCATTTTTCAAGGCTAGTAAAAAGTTTAGACAAACAACTATTTTGCTCTTTTTTTCAACATTTTTCTTAAACAAACTGTTGTCTATATAGGCATCTTGCACTGGAACTCAGTTTATACATGAAGTATGCAATATACATAAGTGTCATCATAATGGATAATTATCGTATCTCCTACTTATCTTTTTGTAGTATGCAGATAAACCGATCGAAATTTCGCGCGCTTTCGATCCGTTGATCTGCATACTACGAAATGATAAGTAAGAGATACGGTAATTATCCATTATGGTGACATATTGCATACTTTATGTATAAACCTAGTTCTAGTGCAAGGTGCCTATTGTTTTTACTCGTTTTTTAGTTAACCACCGTTTTATACGAATTATTTCCATTTCTTCTCGAGACCTATGTGTACATTGAATTAATCGTCCTGACTGTTCATAGATGAATTACAGCTGCGTTATGTAAATGGTTCACGGAATTTAAAAAAATCATTGCCTTATAATCTACATTTTTAATTTAGTAAGCAACTGCATATGGTAGGTAGATGCTACAATTTACTTACCATACTTACAATTTTCATGCGTGTGCCCATCTCGACTGGTTCACAATCACTGAACATACAACGGGGAAGGGAAATCGCCCTTTTTCCTGCTTTATTAGAGTAATTTAAGTAAAGTGAAAGTAAGATCTATTTTTTAAATAAAAGTAAGAGTAAAAGTATAATAAAAGTAATTTTGAAACGGAGCAAAACACCAGTTTTTCGATCTCCAAAGGTTTTTTTCCAAGTTTTTTGCTTTATGTATAAATTTTTATTTAAATAAGTTTTTTGCTATAATTAAATGGATTTTAGTGTTTCCGGCTTAAAAAATTTTCTTTTGTCACTTATTTTACAACAATCCCATAGAGAATCTACTCGTTAAAATTACTTAAATTAATTTATTTGCAGGTTAAACTCCGAGTAAGAGTAAAAGTATTTGAAATTTCAAAAGTCTAGTAAGAGTAAAAGTAAAAAAATAAGTGAAATTTAAAAGTTGAGTAAAAGTAATCCAAAATCCGTTACTTTTATTAGTTTAAGTAAAAGTAAAAGTAACTTTTTACAACACATATAGTCTATACAAAAATGATGGGGACTGGAGACAAAACTCGAACTTTGAAATATTATATATCCATAACGGAGGTTAGAATATGTGCGGGACATATATGGGAGCATAGCTCAGACTCTTGGCTATTTTTTTGAAAAGGTTAGGAAAAAAATGTTTTTCGATGACGTCATCACTAAAGCCGATGCGGTGAAAAAAACCTGGGGTCGCATTCTGGCGCGCGGTTAAAAGTTATGCGCAAGATGGTTTTGCGGCGCGAGAAAAAAATAAAAAAAAATTGCGATCATTTTCTGTTCCATATGCGGTAGTTTTATATTTTACAATATATATATTTTTAATTTTCATTGGAATGGATTTATCGGGGTAAATGTAAGTGCTTCTTCAGAATGCGATCCCGACTTTTTTATTAGTATGAGATAAGAAACGCCGCTTGGTATACTGTTAAAACATACTTTTCTGAGTTTTTTCTGAAAGTTTAAGCAAAATTTTTTTAGGTTTAAGCAAAGTTTAAATTTTTTTTATAATGCGTTAAATGCGCGCGGTTTTTGCGATTTTTCCCGAATTTTCGCCACGCTAATATATTGTCCGAATTATTTATTTTGTTTTGCTTCCTGATCGAAGTGTGTACGATATTGATCATATTGTTATATATTAAATGTCCGCCAATTTTTATTCCTTACTTTTGACCTAAAATTTTTTTGGGGGATGACCCCCCCGGGGCTAGGGGGGCCAAATGCCGAAATTTTTTTTAAAAACCATCAAAAATGTAAACTTTATCACATATGACGAATACGATATATCCTTTGTATAAAAAAACCTAATATTAAGCTTACAATAAGCTGTCAAAAATGACGAATTTAAAATTATTGTCCGAATTATTTGTTTCGCTTCCTGATCGAAGTGTATACGACTTTAATCATTTATATTGCTATATATTAAATGTACTTCCTGCCAATTTTTATCTTCTTACCTTCGACCTAAAATTTTTTTGGGGCAATTACCTCTGGAGCTAGGGGGGCAAATATTTTAAATCAAAATAAATTAAAAAAATTTAAAACCAATCTTTTAAAGTTTATTATTCTTGTAAAACTTTTTAATTTAAAGGTTTGCTGCTGCCAGCATACGGGTTTTGCTTGAAACTAGCACTCTTGTGCGAGTTTAATACTGAAAACCCGCCATTCTCTGCTATTTTTGAGTGCACCAATTTTTAACAGTGTTATTGTTTTGCAGTGCATATTGCAATTTTTCTTCCATTTTTGCAAGTAAATGCGCTGCACGAAAAAAGAAGTATTGACTGCAAAAAATCTTTTCGCAAGAAATCAGTGGTAAATTATAAAAAGTAGTGCAAAATCACGAAAATAATTACATTGAAAAAGTTTGCGTTAGGCTAAAATTAAATAATTTGATTAAAATCATTAAAACAATCAACTTGAAACAGCTAAAAAGCGAGTAGTCTCATGTACTCGCAATATAATATTTTACTTTTTACAACTTAAAAAGTGTTTTTTAATTTACAAAAATTGACAATAAAACTTTAAAAATTCGCTTATATTTTAAAATAAAAAGCTGCTTTTTAACCCTTTTTATATGTTTAAACTAAAAAATGTTGAATAGTGGTGTGTAAATGAAATTCGAGTAAAAGTTCTTCTTTAAAATAACATTCAAGACTAGTATTCTTAACTTTTACGGTTAAATTTCGCCAATTAGGTACCAACATATTTAATTAAAAATATTTTAATATGAAAGGATTTTGTTATTGTGAAATATTTTCGTTACTTGTTTTGATTTTAGTTTTGATTTTCGTTACTAGTTTTGATTTTAGTGTTTTTACCACGTTTTGCTTTACTGATCAAAACATACTCCTTGTAAGTACTTTAACTCTTCCTCTATTTGTAAGGCATTCTTTAAAACTAACATGACTGGTTTGCTCTATTTGTAAAGCATTTTTAAAAAGTAACATAAATGGTTTGCAATTAAGTATAATATTGCTTTAAACAAGAATATACTGCTAATAATTATGTGAAAATGTACATATATAGTGTAAATAAAATAATAATTTAGGTTTAAAAAAATTAAAATATGAAAATAAAAATTTTGTGTAATAAAAAAAAGTTTTTTTTACTCACAAAGTGCTTAAATTCTAAAATGTGACTATTCATTACATAAACCAAATAATTAACAATAAAAATTTGGTTTTTATTTGAAAAAAATTGACCAAAATTACAAATTCTGCTAAATTTTTCGCCTGCCCCGGCCCTGGCCCCGGCCCCAGCCGGGGCAAAATTTTCTACCCCGGCCCCGGCCCCGGCCACGGCCCCGGAAAATCCAAATTTCTCTACCCCGGCCCCGGCCCCGGCCCCGGCATCAGCAAAAATTCTACCCCGGTCGATTACTAGGTGAGAGTGTGTGTGTGTGTGTCCTTTGCCAGTAGCCAGGGTTTCTATCAACCCTGGTTTGGTCCGTCCGACACGCTTCTCGCCTTGCTCACCCCCTCTTCCCACTCCCGGAGGAGCTCAGCAACTGCTGCGGGGTTTGCCCAAAGGTCCTCTGGTCCCAAGGTCGTATTAATGTTTATGCATGTGAAAAGATGTTGTGTTATGTGTATTTGTGTTTTGCATAGCGGACAGTTTGGTGATGTGTGTTGTGTAGGATTAGTTTTGTGTATTTAGGAGTAGAGGAAAGGAAATTTCCCTGCCCTGAATTGGGCGAGGGTTCTCCTGACCCCGCAAGGAAGATCTTCTTTCTCATTGTTTATTGCTGGTACTTTTGTTTGAAGTATTGGATTTATTGGAGTGTTGTTGATGTGGTTTGTGACTGTGTTTGTGTGTATTTGTTGTTTTAGTGCTTTGTAGGTTTTGTTGTGTATGTCTGTTGGAATGTTTGTTGTGTAGTTGTTGTTGTGAAATATTGTTTGCTTTTTGAGTCTGCTGGGTGCAGGTTGTTGTGTTAAATAGTTGAGTGGAGTGTTTGTGTACAAGGCTGCCAATTTTGCTTGTTTTGCGTGGAATTGAATGTGTGTTGCTATTAAGAGGACTTTATCCTCTGTGCGAATGTTGTTTGTGTTTGTGTCTGTGTTGTGCCCTGTTGCGACCCTGAGAGCTGTGTTTTGTATTGTTTGTAATTTGTTAATTTGCGTGTGTGATGTTGTGGGGCCCCAGATTGTGCTAGCATACTCGATTATTGGTCGAGTGATTGCCTTGTATGTGTGTGAGTGTTTCTTTTGGTTTGCCCCACGATGTTGCTGTGAGTGCGTTTATCATTTTGAGTGTTTTGCGTGCTTTGTTGTGTGTATTTGCGATGTGTGTGTTGAATGTAAGCTTTGGGTCAAACGTGAGCCCCAAGATTTTTGGGTTTTTGGTTGTAATGAGTGTTGTGTTGTTTATTTGTGGTGATAATTGTGTGTTGTACTCTTCAGGATCTGGTGTGAATAGTCTGGATGTTGTTTTGCTTGCATTTAATGTGAGTTGGTTGTTGTTTGTCCATGTTTGTATTGCGTGTATATCTATTGTTGTGCTATGTTGTGGTTTGGGTGTGATTCATATATTGTGATGTCGTCTGCATATGTTATGATGTGTACGTTTGTTGGAGGTGTTGGAATGTATGCAGTGTAGATGTTGAATAGTGTGGGTGATAGACAGGATCCTTGTGGGACTCCTGTTTTTATGAGTTTTTGTTTTGATTTTTGATTGTTGTATGTGACACGTCGAAGCTCAAGGCTTTCCAAGTATAAAAATTTAAGTCGATTTTGATAATCAGTACAAGGCAGATTACATTTATGAACAAGGATTTGGGTAAAATATTTTTGAACATTTTCTAGTGTTTTTATATCACCAATGCTATTTATATCACAATTTATATCACCAAAGGGCTAAAAACGGGGGAACATGATTCAATAAGCAGGCGAACATAAGTTTTGTAAGCACGCAAGAGAAAGTATGGATTTTAGCTTTTAAAACTATGAAATATCAAATAAGTTCTAGCGTAAGCTTTACTTGCAATTTGAGCGCAATGATAGGAGAATTTTAGATCGCTTGTAATTATTATTCCTAAATCTCGCATTTTAGATACATTTTCAACTGAATTATTTTCCAGATGATATTCACACTGAGGAATATTAAGATTTCCAACAAACAAAACAGTACATTTTTGGAATGCAACATTGAGCTGCCAGTCAGCCGCCCATTTACTAAAATTTTCTAAGGAATTTTTTAACGCTGGAGAGTCGTGATTTGTTCTACTGCTATATAAAATAGAATAGAATACTTTATTCAACAAACCTACATACGACAACATAAGCACTCTTTCTGTATTAATAGTTGGTACTATATAAATAAATGTATATTAATGCATAAGGATAATGAGTCAATACAATGTTATTTACATTTACAATACAATTATTGACACAAAACAATTAAAAGAAAAACATACACATAAATGAAATTTGAAAGGGCTATGTTAATGATATTGGTCATTGAATAAAGTAGAGAAACACAAAAGAGCCTAAAAGGCAAATAACATGTGTCGGTTAAACTTTGTGTGGTTATTGAAGTTAAAACTATTAGTTTTTTGTTTAAACTGAGTTAGCGTCTTAGCTTCAGTTACACTTTTTGGTAAGGAGTTCCAGTATTTTGCGGAGCAAGAAGCAAATGAGTTTAACATTAAATCATTTTTTGCAAATGTTGAATATAATTTTTTATTATGATCATTTTTTCCCAGAAAATTAGCCCATTTATAAAATTTTGAAAATTCTAGGTCCACTTGTTTATTAATTATACTAAAGCAAGTACACAAATCAAAATGTATTCTACGAGTTTCTAATGGGTCAAGTTTTTTCATTCTCATTTTCATTTTCACACATTTTCATTCGAGTGATATAACTAGTCTTAGAGGGAAGATCGCAACGTGCAAAAATTCTTTGTGTAAAACAACGTTTTACGTTTTCAATTAAATCAATATCTTTACACAAGTATGGTGACGAAACTTGCGAAGAGTACTCCAAAATAGGACGCACAAAAAATTTGTATGCCGTCAGATATGCGTTTAAGTTTTTTGTTTGAAAACAACAAAAAATCATATTTAAAACTGAAAATGCTTTTTTCGCCATAAAACAACAATGCTCAGAAAACTTTAGGGTTTTAGATACTAAAATGCCTAAGTCTTTTAAATCGCCATTTGACTTTAGTTTTTCATTGGCAACAAAAACAGGATAATTAGGGTTTTTGTTGCCAATGTGTATTATTCCACATTTATTAACAGCAATTTTTAGCTGCCACATAGTAGCCCACAAAATTAAAGCATTAATTGCACACTGTAATTTGGAATTCATGTCCGTTTTGGATCTAGCTTCATAAATTTTGACGTCATCTGCGAATAATTTGCAGGTGACGTCAGATAATTCACTAGGAACATCATTTATAAATAAGATAAATAGTAAGGGTCCTAGCACCGAACCTTGAAACACGCCTGAAATCACATTTATTTCAGTAGAACTAGAGTTCCCCAATACAACTTTTGCTATCTATTTGTTAAAAAGCTGAAATCCAACTCAATAGATTCCCATACGATTTTAGTTTAGTAATTAACTTTTTATAACAAACACTGTCAAATGCCCGACTAAAATCAATATATATTATATTAACAACAAAACCTTTGTTAATAGCTTGAATCCAGTCATTTACCAACTTAAGTAATTGAGAACAGGTTGATCTTTTCCGCAAAAACCCATCCTGCTCTTTACTTATTAAATTTTGACTTTTTAAATAGAAAAAAACTGATCATAAATGCATGATTCCATTATTTTACATGAAATACATGTAAGAGAAATGGGTCGGTAATTAAGTGGATTACTTGGGCAACCTTTTTTGTAAAGAGCAATAACTTCGGCAATTAGCCAAGAAGATGTTTGACCTGGCAAGTTTGTTTATTGGTAATTTTTGAGTAATTGGTGCCAGAATGCTAAAAAATTTTGCATTGCTTTATTACTAATTTACTTTATAGTGATGAAACAATAAGTCCCTTTTAGGTGTTAATACGTGATCCAGGAGTGCAAAAATAATAATATATTTGCTTTTCATTGATAGACTTGTTGGTTTGCCACTACTGATGTTGTAAAATAAGTCAAAGTAACGCAAAAACTGTGCCTGTGACTCAATTTATTTGAATATATGGTATTTTTTAAGCAAAAAGTAAATATAATAATTCACATTAACAGAAAGACAATAACTGTGACTGACTTTGTTTTATTATAGCTAAAAGTTAATTGATAAAAATGATTTTAGAAGTTTTAATAATATAAACATTAGAAAAATTATATATGTTGAAATGTTAACACTAGCCTTGAAAAATGCTCTAAGAATAGAGCAGGAAAAAGGGGCGATTTGTCCCCGGGCATATGTTTAGACAGAAAAGATGTGGACTATTCTGAGATGGACATTATGTGGACTATAGAAAATTTGCATTTGGTTTGGGCAGCTGCTCACTAAATAAAAATTTCTACCATATGATAATGATTTGTTTATACATTGATCTAATCACACAGCACTGTTGCATTTTTTTAGTTTGATGAAATGTGAATTGAAAAAATTATACTCACAGCAATCTTTTGAAGCAGATGGCGCTGGGAACTGGTTCCGTTTCTGCCACCAATTAAAACCAGTCTGCTTTTTTTGTGCGGTTTTTAAGAGGGGATGTTGGTTGTCTGCTCTGCACAATCCTTATTGTTGCCAAAAGGCTGTATTTGTGCGGTTGGGACTTTTTATTTGTCTATTTTTCAATTTTTTTTATTTTGATCAATAAATCGATAACAAGGACCTAAATCAAAAAGTGCTTCCTAAGAAAGTTGCGTAATTGCTTCTTCTTTCTTATGAGCCCATGTTTATTTTTGATCAATCAGTAACTACTGAGGAATATCGCTCTTAAGGATGGAGCGTTGGAATAATAATAATAATAATAATAACAATAATAATAATAAAAAGAAGAAGAAGAAGGTTCTGAATTTCAAAATTTACCATGTTATCTGATAATGGTTGGTGCGGCGCCACGCGGCTAAATCGCCCTCTGGCGCGCCTGCGCCACCCATGATAAATTTAAGCTGTAATTAAACCTAATTGTTATATGCAGGGTTTTTAAGAAATATAAAACAAAATTTTATAATTATATAGTTTAAAATGTTTTTTGTTTTATATTATTATTTATTTTGGTTTATAATTTATTTATGTATTTTTGTTGCATTCTTTTATTTGTTATACCAAATTTTGAAACCAACAATTTTTGCATATGCAAAACTTTATGAAGGTATTATTAATTATTAATTTGTTTGTGTGTGAAACCCAGCTTTTTATATATAATAAATATTTCACTGATTTTTTTTTTGAAAAAAAATTTTTGTTTAGACAAATCCAAACCAAACCTGACATCTGACATAAATCTTATCTTATCTTATCTTATCTTAAAATATTCAAAAATTATTACTTTTTACAACACTACAACCACCCATAGGGATGTCTGATATCGGTTTGCGGGAACATTTTTTATGTAGTAGATATCAATTACTGACTTTATTAAATTTTTAATTTGTACTTTGGAAAATATATCTGTTTTTGTGGTTAGTGAATCAGTAAAAAATATTTTAGAATAACCGATGGCTAAATATATCTTTTTAGAATTTAAGAATAGAAGATCTACAAGGTAAAATAGATTTTAATACATACATAATATAATAAAAAAAATTCGTATATAAGATACTAAATTCTTTACTAAATACTTCGTTGACGTCTTCTGATAATTGTTACTTGATTTTCTGGCTTCTGCAATAACTCAAAGTTTAATGTGTTTTTATGGAGTTTAGCGTTACCAAACATAAGCGGTATGATTTTCATCTTCCATCATTTTTTGATGCATTTCAATTATGGTTAATTCTGAATTGTCTGTAATTGGTTTGTAGATTTGATTTCCTTAAATATTCCATTTATTACTAGTAAAAAAAACAATGCCAATTTCTTTACACACATTATCCCATAGAGCCTTTTACATATCAGCAATAGTTTTTTAAAGTTTTATCAGCAGTAGTAATTACAATTTTATCTTGTAAAGGATTAAATTTTTTACGTATATAACATTTGTTTTCATTAAATTTTAGATGTAATTTATTTTTCCAAAATTTTATTCTATTATTTAATACATTTTCAAAATAAGTTTGAAAAGTGTTTAGATTATTTTTATTAATTTATATTCATGAGTAGGGGATCTTGCCGGGCAAGCGGGGCCCCGGCCCCTGCTTGCCCCGGCACTTTTATTCTACCCCGGCCACGGCAAACGCAATTTTCTATACCCCGGCCACGGCCCCGGCCCCGGCAATTTAGCTGTAAAATAAGCCGGAGCAAACCATGGTAAGGACCCCTAAGAATACAAATTTTAAAGCACTTTTTACAATTTTAGACAGTAATAAATATATAAAATTTTATATAAAGAGCTAATGTAATCGCTTTAATAGAAGGATATTTATTGTTTATATTTTAAGATTTTATTTAATCTCTATTTTAATAAGATTTCTTATTTTAATCATGAGTTGTTATTCTAAAAATTTAAAGACTTCGTAAGAATTAAAACCATTTTGTAGATTTTATTTGCAAGATTAGGGTTTGACAATGGAAGTCCATTCATGAGACGTATACAGTAAATATTAGAGTTATTATAATATCATTGTTTATAAAAATATATAACCCAGGAGAAATTTTTTCTATGTGTAGGGTAACTGACTTAATTTCGGCCACCTTTTTTTATTTTTTTGAATAGGTTTTTTCTGGCTTTTTCAATCAAGCCAAAATTTGGCCTAAAAATCAAACAATAGCTATATTTGTTATTCCAGTGCAAAATTTGAATATTTCTGTTACACTTAAAAATCAGTGAAGGTTTAAACTTTTTTTTAAAGTGGCCGAAGTTAAGGCGCGTGACATTTATTTCGGCCACCTACAAAAAACTGGCCATAACTATTGCTTAAACGAACAATAAAAATTTCTAAAGGTTGCAAATTTACCCTTAGGTATTGTTCTTGGTACATATAAGTTAATTTTTCCCGTTTGTGAACTTTAATAGTTATTAGCAAAACTTTAAATAATTATGTTAAAACCTTAAAAAAAACAAGTTTTAATAACTTGTGTTTTTTGTTGAAAATTTTTTTGGTGAAAAAAACTATTTCAACAAAAAATGGCTTTTGTTACAGCCAACCAACTTTAAAGAAAGCATGGTAAAAATTTTATTCCATTCCATTAGTTTTTTTATATGTTTAACCCAAAAACAGCAAAAAAACAAAATCCGCCTTAATTTCGGCCACCTTTTAGGTTTTAAAAAAACCAAAAACAAACGCCTAAAACACAAAAAAAACGATTAGATAAACCAAAATTGTCAACTTAAAGAATAAACAAGACGTTACAAAAGTTAAGCAGGGGTATAATTCCACACCAACCCTTGCCTATCCTTAATGTTTCATATATGACTGCATTCCTCCGCCAAGAAAATAACCTGAGTTTTTTTTACTGTATTTCAATAATCTTTAAGAAACCCTCATATCGGTTTATTGATAGTCAAACCTAGCCAATTGGGAATTGTATTACTCCAGCTCGCACAGATATTTACTACGTAATTCTTATGAATGCATCCTTCGGCCAAAGGAAATAACCTGACATTTTTATTGTGTTTTAATTTACTTTCACAACTTTTTGAAGCATTGGTACTCTATATCGTGGTAAGTGGTGTGTTAGGTGGGAAACCCCATTGACATTGATATTTATTTATTATATTTACCATATGAATCATTCCTCCGCCAAGAAAATAACCTTACTTTTTTAATGTGTTTCTATATTATTTTTGAGAAATTCTTTCCGGGCTATTCATAATCTAATATAAACTAGTAAATTATTTGTTATGTAACCCCACCCGTACAAATGATGGTGCAAATCGTGTTAAACAGGTTCTTTTATGTGAATTTTAAGGTGGCCGAAATTAACGGAATCTTAAAATGCGCATTTAGTTAAACACATTGCAAAGTGATTTTGAAGAAAATATCAAAACATGAAAATTAACAATTTTGAGCTTTAAATAGAAGTTATTTTAAGGTTATATAGTGCTTCGTTCTAAATTTTATGCAGTTTAAACACCAATAAAAAATCCTGAAATTTACAAAACATTCACTTTTTGTATGAAAATGTTGATAATGCAGAACAACTTAAATAAAAAACTTTTGCAAAAACACTTTATTCAACATTCATCCAGTTACTTTTGTGCTAGTTTATTTGTGCTTTAAAAATAAGCCAATTTTCTAACACCCTAAATTGGTAGCCGAAATTAAGGCGTGGCCGAAATTAAGTCAGTTACCCTACAGTAAATTTTTAACTAAATTTAAAGAGAAATGATGCACATCTTACTTTTCGGCGCAAGTTACTTTCTGTGCACTCAATAAAAATTTTCTAGCGCAGCGATGTTTTGTACACCAAACTCGTTTTTTTTAACACGTTTACAAAATCGCCGTGCACAAAATATTAGCAGAAATCGGTAATAATTGCTATTAAATTCGCTCATGTGTGAGTTTTTGTATGAAAGTTTATTGTACAACTGGACCTTTGTTTGGATTCTATATTATATTCATTTTTATATCATCATTATATTCTTACTTTTATCTTTAGGTGTTATTGAAACTGTTTTAAAATTTAGTAATGTTTAGTAACATCACTAAATTTTAAAACAGTTTCAATAATAAAAAATGCAAGTTGATTGGTTTTTATTTTAGCATTTTTAAATTTATTACTGAAACTTCACTGGTATTCATAAATTTTGTGTAGGATCTATTTCGACTGGGAGCTCTTGATTTGGCAGGATAACCCTGCGGTGTCGGTCCATTTTTTTTAGTGAGTTCAATATATTTATACAGCCCAAAAGACACCAAACTTGAATTTTTATACAAGAAATTAGTACAAACTGTTTTTTTTTGGAAAAAGTTTTTGATTAAAACTTCCTTAAAAAATCATTTAATACGTGTCAAAAATTAACGATATTAAATACTGGACACAGTCTAAAGGGTATACCAACTAAAGGGTGTTTTTGAATACCGGTAAAAGTGCTAGGTATTTAAATAGAATTCCAGTAAAATTTATCTTTGATCTTTTATCTAAAAAAATTGCTAATTTAGTTTGAGGTTTTTATAATTATATTTTTAATAAAAGTAAGCATATATAACCCAAAAATGGTGAAAACCTAATTTTTAAGGAAAAAATTAACTGAAAATTTGAAAATTTGTGCGACTTTAATACTGAGAACCTGCCATTCTCCTCAATTTCATAGACACACTGTTGTTTTTTTTTAAATTAATTTTTAACGCAATTTTTAACACAGTGTTAGTGCTTTGCAGTGCATATGAGAACTTTTCTTTCACTTTTGCGTTAAATGCACTACACAAAAAATAGGTATTGACAACAAGAAAAATCTCTGCGTAAGAAATCAGAGGTATATGCACAGAAAGTCGCGTGCGTTAGAAATCATGCGTTTTTTTTGCACAATTTTATTCAAAAACTTAACGTATAATTGGAAATTTTCTTGGGCCTTATGTTTTTGATAAATCTCAAGAAATTACAATAAGTAGTGCAAAATTACAAAAACAATTTCATTGCAAAATTTCACGTGACGTTGATTTTATGATTTTTTGCTAAAAAATAAGTTAGCTGATTAAAATGACTAAAACTAACAACTTGAAACAAGCTAGAAAGCGAACATATTCGCTTGTACTCGCAATAATTTAATATATTACTTTTACAATTTAAAAAAGTATTTTTTTAATTTTAAAAAAGTGCTAATGAAGCTTTAAAAATGTTTTAACATTTAAAATAAAAAGGTGCGTTTTTACCCCTGCTGTGTGTTTAAATCAAACTATGTTGAATACAAGCATGTAAGTGAAGTTCTAAAAAAGATGTTTGTTCAAAATAATATGCTTGAAGACTCGCATTTTTTAGAATTAGAGTTACATTTTTACAATTATCAACATATTCGATTTATTGTAATATAAAGAAATTTCGCTATTATCAAATAATTTTTTATATGGGCATCCAATTTTGATTTTAGTTCCTTTCACACGTTTTGTTTTTAATTCAAAACATACTCCCCGTATAAAAAATGCTTTAACTCCTGCTCCATTTGTAGAGCATTTTTTTAAAAATAATAAGAATGGTTAGTGGGATTAAGTATAATATTGCTTTAAACGTGAATATATTTCTAATACTTATGTAAAGTGTATACTACTGTTCTAAAAACTTACTTTTACTTTTACTTAAACAAATAAAAGTAACGAATTTTTTATTACTTTTACTTTTATTCGACTTTTAACATTTTGTGATTTTTTTCGTTCAAAAACCGCTGCAAATCTACAAAAGGTATATTGCGTCAGTGCTGGAGTGTGTTAAACTCTGTGGCTCTCGACGATTGTTGACGAAGTTTAACATTGAGCAGTAGTGGCGTGGACTCCCTTCTACGGATTTGCAGCGGAATGAATACCAAAGGGTTAAATTTCACTTACTTTTACTCTTACTCGGATTTTTTCCTACAAATACTTAAATTAATTTAAGTAAAATATATAAGTAATTTCCACAAGTATATTTGCTATAGGCTTGTTCTAAAATAAGTATCAAAAAAAAGTTTTTTAAGCCGCTAACACATTAAATCACCATTTACTAAGACTAAAAAACTTATTAAAATTTAAATTTATGCAAAAAAATAGCAAAACTTTAGAATGGAGCTCTGGAGCTCCAAAAATAGACGTTTTGCTCCGTTGCAAAATTATTTTTATTATATAATTTTACTCTTACTTTTGCTTAAAAAATAGGCCTTACTTTTACTTTACTTAAATAAAATCTCGACCGTTACTTCTATTTTTACTTTACTTAAATTAAAATATCACAAATATTTTTAATTTTACTTTACTTAAATAATTTTTTTTAAATTACTGTTACTTGTTCTGAAAATAATCAAAAATCATTATTTTTTACAACAGTAGTCTATACTAAATAAAATAATAATTTAAGGTTTAAAAAAATCGAAATATTGAAATTTTTTGTTCTGCTTAATTTTTTTTGGGCCTTCCTGTGTTTTTTTTTTTCGTTGCCTTCGCCCTTGCTCTCCGCTTTTTATGTTTCAAAATGTAGTTTCCCGACGTCAAATCAAATTCATCCGTTGCAAAATTATGAAAATTTGTTTACAGACCGATTTTAACAAAGTATATATCAAAATGGAGAACTCAACGTGTTAGAAACATTGGCGTTGTTTATTTAAAAATCGTATAGAGATCTACTGAGAAATTAGGCTCCAAAGTTAATAAAATTTTCTCAAAAAACTTTTCAAAATGTCGGGTTTTCTCGAGTTTTTTCTATACGATTTTGCTGAAAACAACAGGAAAGTTTTATCTACTCGTCTTCTAATTACGTACAAAAAATTTTTAAAATCGACATGCACAAAAAAATTTTATATGGCATTTTGTGAAAAAAACCTGCGATTCGTCGGAATCCCCTTTGGGACCATGCCACAGCTATTTTTAATTTTATGTTCATCAAAATATAAAAAATGATGTTCAGGACATGAGGATTAATACAGTATGTAGTTTTTAAAAATTGGTTACAGCTGTAATGAACAGTGACTGTACAAAGTTTGTGCGGTTTTAACTGTAGTGTTCCACCTTAAAAAAACTTTGTGTATTAGAAAAATAAGTTTTTTCGACTTAAACAAGTGTTTAATTTCTAAAATGTGACTTTTAACTATCTAAAACAATTAATTTACAGTAAACAATTAGAATTTTTGAAAATAACGACCAAAATTACAAATTCTGCAAAATTTTTAGCCAGCACCGGCCCCGGCCGGGCTAAAATTTTCTAGCCTGGCCCCGGCCCCCGCCCCGGCAAATCAAAATTTCTCTACCCCGGCCTCAGCCCCGGCCCCGGCATCAGCAATAATTCTGCCCCGGTCAATCCCTATTTATGAGCGATACATAAGATACAATCTTCTAGTGATACATTGCATGTATTTTTAACTTTATTCCGGTCATAAGATTTAGTTAATCTGAATTTTGGTCCTTTTTCCGATATATTTTGAAAGTTTTTGTCCTTAATTATGTCGGTCTCTCCTCCTATTATGTGTCCTAAATTCTTATCCCTATATGCTAATTTTGAGCATTCACATGTTTTATTAAGAAATTTTACTGGGACCACCATTATACTGACAGTCAATTTCAATGTTGGGTAACTAATTTGCTGATTGGAATAAGAGAGAGAAACTTTTGGTCCTTGAAGATATTGGGAAATTTTATTAGGCCCAAGCCCTTGTTTACTAATTGGTGTTTTTATATACATTATTTTTTTATTTTACTTGTGTTATTTTCAAGGCTTTATTATTTGTATTGTTAAATCTTAAAGATTCCGTGGTATGATTAGCATTTTTTATTGATTTTATATGTTCCAAGATTTATTTAAAATTTCGTATGAATATAGCTGCAAGTGTTTGATATATTTTTTTTTGAAGTTTTATCTTTTTGAGTAGCACGATTAGTTATGGCATCTGGGATTTTTATTAACTTTGTTGTTAGTTCTTTATTTGTTTTTTCGATTTTATTATAAGATAGGAAATTTAATGCTGAAGTATGGATTATTTTTGTAGTGTCTAGGGTTTTTGCTTGTTGATATAATACCGTTTTGCTTAATTTGTTTAATTTTTGTTGCCAGTAGACAAACAAAAGGTTGTATGGACTTTATTTCTAAAAAAATGAAGAACGTTAAATATTACTACATACAAACACAAAAATGTGCACTTAATTTTAATTTAGATTTGCAGATTTTATACAGAAAAATGATGGGACTGTTGCTTATATATTTTCTGTCATTAATGACGACTTTCAGTCAACAGCTTAAAACAAAAAATTTCAATATTCAACAAAAATTCGGTTTTCAACAAAAATTTAGTTTTCAACAAAAATTCAGTTTTCAACAAAAACTCAGTATTCAAAAAACAAACGAACTTCCATTATCAGTTGGGGTACCGGCCAATTTGATCAAAACAACAAAAAGTAAGTTTTTTTTGACAAAATACTGGTTTGCATATGGTGAAAAAATGTGAAAAAAACCGCCAGCAGAAGGTGACTAACTTTAATTTGGTATGGAGTCTTTAAGAGCTGTCTTGTTAATGATAAAAACTGAAATTGTTGGATAGTTGCTTGGCGTTTTAATTCACGTTTGCACCTGATAAAACACAGGCCTTCGTCAGGAAATCTAAAAAATACATAATTTTATAAATTAAAAACACACTAAAACACGAGAAAAAAAATTAAAATATATATAAATTTTTTATTTAAAAAAAACGCGCTTTACAATCTAAATTTTTGTAATCAAATTTTATAGATATGCGGTACTAATTTACTTATTTCACTACTGTGAATATTTAAAAAAGTCGTTATTGTACTTATTAGCTGACATAGAACAAACTGTTTTAAAACAAGGAGCAAAATAATCATTGTCACGCGCTAGAAACTTTGTAAAAATAAAATGAAATGTCCAGTGTTTTTCGAATGTACAGAAAGCCATATAAGTGAGGAGTCTGTTGCACTGCTTTTTGCTGCACTACGTGTTTAGAAAATTATTGTAAATTTGCACCTGTTTAAAACCCTATGTGAAATGCACTGCAATTGTTACAAGAAATTAAATATACTACACCTTTTTTGGTCAAGATTTTCTAGACGCAGACCAATATGATAACAAAATTGACCGTAAAGAAAGAGGAGAGCTAAAATATGAAGAAAAATTAACGCTCTTAAAATATTTTTAATTTTATATGAAGCGAAGTCAAAAAACGCTATTATTATTTTACTCTCTAAATTTACTTTGTAATTTTTTGAACCGAGACAATTATTGTTACTTTAAAACTTACAAAAATTATCTAAACAAATTAATGTTACTTTTTAACCAGTTATTTATTATTTTCGGTTTTTCAAAAATTACTTTTTTTAAAAATGTACAAATTATTTTCTCGGTTCAAAATTTCAAAAACAGGCTTTTGGAAATCTATTAAGTAAATTTAGAGAGTATGAACTTTACCTAATCGTACGGGTTAAGTAAAACAGCCCTATCAAAACATTTAAAATAATATAACCAGTAAGAAAAAAAGAAAGCAAGGATTTTGCAGTGGAATATAAATTTTTTTATTTTAGTTTTGGTTGTTTTAACAAAATTTTGTATGTTAGAAAAGTGATTTGAGATATTGTTATGGTATAAAGTTTAAGCATTACACCACAGTTTTTGAACATTTATCTGCAGATACCAAAACAAGTTTCTCGTCACCAGCTTTTTTTAGATCAGAAATTACAGTTTGCACTTTACGATAAACATCATTTGATACAATGTTTTTAACAGAACTTTTTAATAAAGATGAAGATTCCACCGAAGTTATAGTATTAAGAATTGGAGACAGTTTTTGAAGGTAGACAAAATTAAGGTTTGCATACAAAAAAATCAGGTTGCGCTTTAGTAAAAACACTTTGCGTATTATTGACTACAATAGAATGTCTAAAATTTTTGTCTGGCCATATGCTTTTTTATACAAATTACAAAATTTATTAGAATATAATATATTAAACGTTTGGTTGTTTTTCAAACAAACGAAATGAAATAATAGCGTTTAAAAAGCAATCAATCAGGCCTAATTATTTTTTTCATAATGTTGAATGTTGACACTAACTTTTTTAATGATTCTCCACATAAGCTTTTATCTGATACCGGGGTTTATTAGCGAGAAAATATGACGTTTTTTAATAATTAGGTGTTTTAGAAACTTATTTTTTAATAATGTATGTCCTAAAGTTCTTAAGCCTATTTTTTACCGCAGGAACATAGATGATGTGTTTTTGTTTATTTAATTTTACTTCTCCTTATGCTGATAAAGATTTAATTTTACGCATGTTTTTAAACGAATTTAATTTTTTTAACTGCTACTAAAATACAATTTACATTTGTAAAAAATCCAAGACTGTTAAAGTGGCCAGCACCGTTATATGTAACCGCATCACCCACTCTGATGGTAATCTCAAGGGTGATATGAAATTCAGAGTAAAGATATAAACATTTGTCATTGAGAGCTATTACTATACTATATAAGGTTATTTCTTTAATTTGTTTTTAAAAAAATTGGAGGACTAGCCTTGAAAAATGCTCTAAGAATAGACCAGGAAAAAAGGTCAATTTTTTCCCGGGAGTGTGTTTAGACAGAAAAGAGGTGAACTCCGCTGAGATGGACATTATTTGCACCCTAATATGTTTGTATTTGAATTGGCCAGCTGCCCACTGAGTAAAAATTTCTACCATATAATAATAATTTATCTATGACATATTTTTATCAATAACATACATTTATCAATGATAAATTTTTATAATGAATCCGTTGCGTTGTTTTATTATTATTAATAGAAAACGTATTTTTCGTGAGCATTACAATGTGAAAAACTTTGCAAACATTCTTAATTCTTTATTTATGGTGAATAAATTTAATTTTTAAATTAAATATAAAAGAGTTTTAGCTATGCAATAATATAAAATTTCTAATAGTGCTCAATTATTAATACGACTTTAAAATTATGTTTTCAAAAATTTAAATTTTAAATTTCGACACTAAAAAAATTGGATCCTAAAAAATTTATTGCGCGATTTTTTACCCTTTCCAAAGAGCTCATGTTTATTTCTGATAGATCAGTAACAATGGAGGAATATCGGTTTTAAGATATAAGCGTTTAAAAAACTCTATTAATTATATGGAGAACAGAGAAATGAATTACAAAATGTATCCAAGTTCCTTAATTATAGTTGGCGTGGTGCCATAGGGCTTAATCGCTGTGTGGCGCTCCTGTGCCAAGATAATTCAATTATATTTTTTGGAGGCGGCAAATATAAAAGGGGGGGGCGGGAAGAAGATTGAAAGGGAAGATTTGATTAAATAAATTGCGCACGTTTTCTAATCATATAGTTGGAGAGGTGTGGAGAATTTTTTGCGGTCTAAGTCGCCCTCTTATATTTTTAGAGTGAAATCTAGCAAGGATTGGAAACAAGGAGGACCTAGGAGATGTTTTGTCTTTTAGAAAACAATCTTATATTTAAAAAGTAACCATAAATCACTTTCACCCTTAAAAGGGTTAAAAAAGAAAAAAAAAGGAAAAATGTTTAGCCGAATAAAGACTTTTCTTCTTGCCATCGCGTTGAATAATAATAATAATGAAAAGAAAAAGATGACCATGAATTACAAAACTTACCCACGTTCTTTAATTATTGTTGGCGTAGTGTCGAGGGGCTACATTGCTGTTTGGCGCTCTGACACCTCTAATGATTGCAATTATTTTTTTTTAATAAAGAATCAGCCGAAAAAGAAGATGAACATAAATTACAAATTTATTTCATCTACGTTCTTTGATTATAGTTGGTGCGGTGCCTGCGGGTTAAATCGCTGCATGAACAAGTGCCCGTGCTCTCTATCCCCCTTCCCTTCCTCTCTTGTATTTATTTTTTTCTAATCTTTTTTTAATAATATATAATCTTTTTCATTTTCACTCTATGAAGATCGCTGCTGCATGAAGGAATATCGATTTTAAGATATGAGCGTTAGAATAAAACTAAAATAAGTAGAAGAAGACGAACATGAATTACAAAATTTTCTTCTACTTGCTAAACCTTTTGTAAAAATTTTCAACAAATATTTTGAAACAGGCAAACTCCCTAATGATTGGCTCGTGGCATTGATCATACATATTTTTAAAAAGAAACTAAAGAATAGAAAAAAAAATTATCGTCCAATATCTCTTACCTCTTACTCATGTAAAACTATGGAGGTCTTAGTGCGTGACAAGCTTTACTCCTTTTTCCATAAAATATAATCTAGGTTTCAGCATGGTTTTAAGGACAAAAGTTCAACAGTTACGCAACTAATAGAGGTATTATATGATTGGACTCTGGCTCTGAAAAACAAAAAAATCTGTGGATGTAATATATTTATGATTTTGCCAAGGCTTTTGACACCGTTTCCCACCAAAAGCTTTTGTACTCTCTAAAAAGAGGCCCTAAAAAATTCGTTGAAAAAAAGTCACATTTTGATTAAATTAACGAAATAAGTCGGTAAGAAAAGTGTTGCTAGAATATTAGTTGATTGAACGAAAAAATTCGTAAAATTAACTTAGAAAAATCTCGTTGAAATTGATAATTGCTTTTTACATATTAAACATACAGTTTTGTCTCGTGCGGCGCTTTTTTATTTTATAATTAGGTTTACCAGTAGTTTTGTTATTTGTTTGACTATTTATATAAATATACTTTACAAAAAAATCAAATCCTATGTGTAATTGAAGTCAAATTCTTTCAACCTTCATGTTTTTTTGTTTTATGTTTATTATTAACAAAAATAATTGTTTTAAAACAAAAAAATAAGGTTTGGCCAATTTAATCCGACTCTTTTTAATGTTTTAATATTTACCACGGAACGTTTCCTTTGATTTTGTTCTAAATATAGCAAACTTGTGAGGATATTTTGTTGGAAATATTGGAAGTTCTTTGCTATTGTTAAAACAAAATTACTTTGCAAAAAAAAACTCCAAAGGCGCTGATGATATGGAATTAAGATGGCAGAAATTGCTTGTGTGTACACTGACTTTAAATCCTTAGTTTGAAATTTGTAAAATTTTCTGCTAGGGTTTTTAAGTTTTTGCAACACTTTATTTACTTTTTTTTAAAGTGTGAAATCTGCACTTTCGTTTACAAAACAAATTAAGGAAGGACCGACTAAGGTAAGAAATGTTTTGTTTTTTTAATTAAAACAATTTTTTATTTGAAAACTAACGATAACTCACTTTTTTCTTCACTCTTAAAATGGTTGAATAAGAAAAAATATGGAAAAATATTTGGCCGAAGAAGGACTTTTCTTCTTGCCATCGCGCTGAAAAGTAAAATTTGGAAGTTAAAACTATTGTTTTGAATTTTTAATTTATTATGCTTATTAAGTATTATAAATTCTTGCTTCATGTAAACCTATTCTATGCATCCTTTAACCAGAGTTTTATCGGAAAAATTTTATTATAAGACGGGAGTTTAACTAATTTTTTAATAGACCTCTGATAAGTAAAAAAATCGTAAAAGTTACTAATTAAGTGAGCGGATCCTTTTCCGTTAAAAAATTCGTAGAAACTTACTAATTTCTACGTTATATTAACCAATCACTTGTAAGAAAGTACAAACTAAAAAAGTATAAGTTTTGAAAGGAGTTTTCTAAACGGGTTTAAAATGAGTTTAAGAAAATTTTCTAAACTGGATTAGTGCATTTCTAACTAATAGGACATTAAAGGAAGTTATTAATAGTTCTACTTCTTCCTCCTACAAAGTAACCAGTTCTGTTCCACAAGGTTCAGTATTGGGTCCACTACTGTTTTTGTTCTATATTAATGATATTTTTAGTTGTGTAAAAAAGTCCAAAATTAAATTATTTGCAGGCGATGCGAAAATTCATACAGGTTATTTTTATAACGAAAAACATTCTATAAAGTTCAAAACTTGCAACACAATCTTGAAAAAAGTTGCTGAGTGGTCAAAAACCTGGCAACTTATCCTTATAAGTGTTAAACTTTCCATATTAGAACTGCAACCAGCTCCTGTGGCTATGATTCTAGAGTAAATCATAAAATTTTAAAACAAACTACAACAGTAAAATATCTTGGGATTTACATGTCTAATAATTTAAAATTTTTACATCATTGTCAAAAAATAGCTGAAAGTGTTCTGTAAAGATCTGCGTTAATTTTTCATACATTTACCGCTAAATCAGTGAAAAATTTAATGCCAACAAATAAATCCTACGTCAGACCACTGTTGGAATATGGCAGTGTAATCTGGAATCCATATTTAATAAAAGATTCTTACTTAATAGAAAAAGTTCAAAAATACTACACAAGAAGATTATTTAGATGCTGTGGTCTTGAGTACACCAATTGTGAAAATCGCCTAGCCTATCTAAAACTTGAAAATTTTCAGATATAAGGGATAAAAATGATTTATGCGAAATATATAAAAATAAATGGTAAATCTTGCCTTCTTTTACAAAATATTTTTTTGTTTCAACACGAACACAACTAAAAGTCACGCATTTAAATTGCAAATTGAGGAAAGTAAAATTAATGCAAGAAAATATTGTTTTCCTAACCGCGCTATTTCTAATTGGAATGCTCTGAATGCTTCCAAGGTTCTGTTGAATCGGTGGATGTTTTTTTAAAAATTAATAAACTAACTAACATAATGTCATAACAATAATAGTATATAGTACTCTGCTTTTTTTTACCACCCAGTTCCCTACTTACTAAGTGGTCAGTAAAAATCAAAGTGTTTTTTTTTTCTCTTTTTAGTTAAGGCTAAGATGGTTCATGTAGTGCCTGCCTGATCAGTGTCAGTGCTGGAGCTCCAAACAGAGATCTAGCCTTCTGAGCAATTTTTAGCAAACATTGTATTTTTGTTTTCTTTTTACTTTTAATAAACTGTGTTGCTTGTGGATTGCACACAGTACATTTATTTGATAATCTTATCTATTTACACAGAGAATTACATGCACATGTTATAAATAAACTGATTCTCATCATCTTCTTTGAAATTTTTTTTTACCTCACTGCTTTTTGTCTACCAATAAAAGTTTTTGTTGTGTAATGTTGTGGTGTCTCTTTTAATATGTTGTATCTTTTTTAATATTTTTTAATACTCAAAATTACTTATACTATATTTATATGGTGTTTGTAATAAATTCCATGTACTTAATATTGTGTGTGAAAATATAATTTGTTTTTTTTTTGTTTGTTTTTGCTAGAAAAAAATTTTTCTTTTTTTCTTTCTTTTAACTCTCTTTATGAATCTCGTTGTAAATCTTCTTGTGAATCTAATTACAAATTACTTTTTCTCGATTTAATTATCAAATTTTTTGAAAACAAGATTGAAATTAATGTTAGTGAAAAGCGACCCACTCAAATAAGTATATATCAAATGTTAGTGAAAAGCGACCCACTCAAATAAGTATATATCAAAAGTCTCTTTTATTCCAAACCAATATAATATATTTTCAACTCTCACACATAAAAATTGCGCGCGCTTCGGTATTGCAGTAGTTTAATCTTGCTCAAAAATGCATTCAAATATTTTACAAATACTTTTATAAACAGGCATGGTTATTTTCAAAAGTTTGTGTCGAGGTTTTTTTTAAAATTACGCGTTTGAAATCTACTTGTGCTTTAAAAACAACCCCAAAATCTAAATTACTTATTAATTTATGACCTTTTTTTGGCTTCGCTTTGTATAAAATCAACAATATTCTGAAAAGCGTTGGTTTTTCTTCTTATTTTGAATCGCCTATTTCTGTGCGGTCATTTTTTATCATATTGGAACACGTCTAGAAAATCTTGACCAAAAAAGTGTAATATATTGAATTTCTTGTAAAAATTGTAGTGCATTTTACATTGGGTTTTTAACACAATTTCACAATGCCTTTTAGAATACGTAAGAGCAACAAAGAGCAGTGCAATGGAATCCTTACTTTCATCACTTTCTTTACATTCGAGAATTACTGTAGGGTTGTATTAGTTAGCTAAAAATCAAAGTAGGTATTTAAGTAGGTAGTTAACTACTTTTCAAGTTATAAGTAGGTAGTTAAGTAGTTAACTAAAATCACAAGTAAGTACTAAGTAGGTAGTTAACTACTTCAAATTTTAGAGCTTGGTAGTTAAGTAGTTAAATCTTTGTTTAATTGTATACTTGTATTAAAATCTTAGTAGAACTAAAAATTTAAATCTTAATAGAAAAAACACTTTGCACGTCTTTAATGATTTTCATATTTTATCGGTTTTTTTGCAAATTCTTTATGTTAAACAATATTTATGAGTCGGCTGGACGGCTTAAAAATCTAGTTAAAAATCAGGAAGGTGTTTACAAAAAAATAATTCATTGTTAAGTTAACTTATGTTTTGCTGATGTATTTTGCTAGCTGACGTATTTGAAGCTTATTTCAAAACGTTTTGCATTTTTCACCCGCTATTTTGTATAACAGTTATAATGAATTAGGGTTCACAAAAATATCTAAACCTCTGGTCAAAATATAGTTTTTTTGTCGTTTCATTGTAGAACTTTTTCCCAGTTTCTTGCAAAAATTTCCTTTGCATTTTTTTGGTGCTTCGATTTTAATTAATTCTTAGATGACGTAGGTGCTTTAAATTTACACAAAAGACAAAATAAAATTTCCTACACAACATCAAACGCAACACACAGCTTTTTTTAACCCGTTTGGGATGGATCCCAAAAAATAATATAACGTATTAAAATTGTTTATATCATCTTGTTGGACAATGGAAGTGGGAGAGTCCAAATTTCGTTCAAACTAAATATCCATTTTCTCACGAAATTATCATTGCTTCTTAAATAGGTTGTTAACTAAAACATTTTTTAAATTAATGAATGGAACAATTATAAATATCATTAAAACAATTTTTTTTAGAAAATCTAATTGTTTGTTTTTTTTTAGTTTAAAAATTTAAAGTAACAATTAAAAAAAAACGGATCGTACTTTAAATAAAACGATAGCCTTGAAAAATGCTCTATGAATAGAGGTGAAAAAAGGTCAATTTCTCCACGGGCGCATATTTAGACAGAAAAGATGTGGACTAGAAAACTTAAATACAAAATAAAAATGTATTTTAAATAAAATAGAAACAAACGAACAGCTTTTCGTTTTATTTGTACTAAAAAAGAAAATTTGTCTTAGTTAGTTAGCTAGGAAAACACCAGTTATTTCAACCAGTTAAAACATTTTTTGATAAAAATAAAATCTATTCTTTCATTATTTTTCCGATTTCTACCGTAGTTGGCTAAAAGTTTATAATCTTTATATTAGATAATAAAATGGTATGATTTTACAATATTTTACAGGGAACTGCAGAAATTCAGGGAAAATTACTGTATTTTTAAAAGAAATAATTACTTCCACTAAAATCAAGAAATATACACAAAAATACAATATCCTATTTTTAATTAAACAATAAGAACGCACTATATTGGCAAATTTTACAAATAAGCTGCTATACTGTTAAGCAAAATAAAACCCATCTTTTACTGTTTTTCAGCTATTAAACAAAGACAGCTACTAATAGCAAAGCAACGAAAAAAATTACCTCAAATGCGTAGGTAAACGAACAGATTTTCGTTTTATTTGTACTAAAAAAGCAATGAAAATTTGTTTAATTAAAATTTACTTCAACAATTTAGTTATATACGACGTAGTTGAAAAACTAAACTATTAATAGTTTTTGCACAAATTGTAACTGTTATAAGAAAATAAAGCAGCACTTTTTTGTTGTTGCATCACTCAAAGCATTACTATATTTTAAATTGAGTTCATAAACTATAAAGCACCTTGCGTATAAAATCACTTTTGAGTTTCCAGCTATGGATTTTTATTGAAGATATTCAGCGCGTGCAAATTAATGTGAATAGACACATGTTGCCAATTGTGTAATTTATGCGCGTCTGCCTTCTTCACCAAATACTTTCTGTCTACTTCGGTAACTACTTAATGCCTACTTCGCTAATACTTTTTAACTACTTTGTTATAAAATTGTGTTAGTTAACTTACTACTCTCTTAAAATAGTTAGTAACTTTTTACGAACAAAACTACTAATTAATTCCTTGGAAAGGAACCAGTCAAAAAGTTAGTAGATTTTTTACTAATTCAAGTAGTTAAGTAAATTTATGAAAAATTATTACTAAAGTTAGTAGATTATAAGCTTTTACTAAACAATTTAGTAGGCTATTTTACTAAGTATTTTGTAACAATTTCACACCTTTTACTAATAAAACAATCAATTTTTGCTTATTCTGACCTTAAGAGAAATTTTGACTATACCTAATTCAATAAACTTAAAAAAATTAAATAAGTTTATGTCAAAGGCATGTTTTTTGGAACTTAAAGATATAATCATCCGTCAAAATTCCCCATTTATCGTTTAGTACTAAAAATGTGAACAATCTTCTATCAAAAATGTGATTAACTTAGCTTCTTAAAGGTTTATGGGTTTATGGAAAATTTTAAAAAGGTGGGTTAACCCGTTCTTTCGCTCAGTGCCCAATATTAAGCAGATAAATGGAACGGAAAAAATGGAAATTGGACCTGAGCAAAAAAATACACATATCAGATAAATAAATAAAAAACATAGAAAATGGACTGGAATCCACCATTGCTAAAAAATGGAATTTCAAGAAATGACGATAACACAGATTAGCAAAAACTAAAAGTCTGTTGCAGAAAACAAAAAAAGCTGCAACCAGAGATTTAGCTTATATGCAAATACTGTGGGGAAATTTCACAGTGATCTTCGAGATTCCACCTTGATATGCCAATAAAAATATCCATTTAAGCAATACAAGACATTTTTAGCAAAATATAAGCATGTTTTTGTAAATAATACATTATCAATCAATAACCGTAATGTTTTTATACAATTATTTAGATTTTGATTTTTTTCAGTGTTTTTAAATAACTTAAAATCTTATGTAAAGATGGCGTCATTTTTTTTTAAATGTTGCAAAGGCGATTTCGCCTTGTGGAAAATTTACGCAACATCAAATGAAAGGCAAAACCTGAAGCTTTTAAAACCTTTTTGTTAAAAAATTTGGGTATGTATTTTTGAGCATCCCTGTTTATTAAACGATTTTTTGACAAGAATTTTCATATTGAAAATCAGAATCTTAACGAAAAACGTAGTCTTGACTCATTTAATTAAATGATTAAAAAATTATTGTTTGTTTTTCCTAAACTTTTTTATTTATTTAAAATAAAGCAGCCATTTTCACAAAACCGGCGTGATCACGCCGGCATGGCCACTCCCGGCGTCCCCGTGCTCATTGGCGCCCCCTGTCTTCACTCAGCGCGGATTTTGTGCCTATCGCACATTGAAGCACAATATTATAAATTATAAAACTCGCGGATAGAGTGACCCGGTGATATTTCGACATCATGGGTGGCGCGGGAGCGCCACGGAGCGATTTAGCCCCGTGGCGCCGCGACAACCATAATTAGAGAACGTGGGTAAATTTTGAAATTCAGAACCTTCTTCTTCTTCTTCTTCTTCTTCTTCTTATTATTATTATTATTCCAACGCTCCATTCTTAAAAACGATATTCCTCATTCGTTACTGATTGATCAAAAATAAACATGGGCTCATTAGAAAGAAGAAGGAATTACGCAACTTTCTTAGGAAGCACTTTTTTTTCATTTAGGTCCTTGTTATCGATTTATTGATCAAAATAAAAAAATGAAAAATAGAGAAATAAAATCTCCCAACCGCACAATAACAGCCTTTTGGCAACAATAAGAATTGTACAGAGCAGACAACCAACATCCCCTCATAAAAACCGCACAAAAATAGCAGACCGGTTTTAATTGGTGGCAGAAACGGCGCCAGTTCCCAGCGCCAACTGCTTCAACCGCGCGGAAAACGGCAAAAACAACAGAGTACTTTTTTTAATTCTTGCATTACTGATGACAAAATTAATTCAAAGTTTTATTTATTAAAAAATAATAATAAGCGTCGGTGGCGCGGGAGCGCCACGCGCCGGTAATCATCGGTGGTGCGGGGTGCCAACTGCAATTTAACCCACGGCACCGCGCCAACTATACTTAGACAACGTGAGTAAATTTTGTTATTCATGTTCATCATCTTATTATTATTATTATTATTATTACTTTAAAAATTATAATTGCAATCATTGGCGCACGGCATCGCGCCAACTATATTTAGAGAACGTAGGTAAACTTTGTCTGGAGCGCATCTGCACCGCACTAACTATAATTAAACAACGTGGGTTAATTTTGTAATTTAAATTCATCTTCTTCTTATTATTATTTTTTATTTTATCTCGGCAACGGAATGATTATAAACATATGTCATTGCGCAGCTAAAACTATAGTTTATTAGGCTATTTTTTAATTTAATTCAAAAAAAGTGGTAGACTAGCATTGAAAAATGCTCTAAGAATAGAACAGGAAAAAGGGGCGATTTTTCCCCGGGCGTATGTTTAGACAGAAAAGATGTAGACTAGTCTGAGATGGACATTATGTGGACTATAGGAAATTTGCATTTGGTTTGGCCAGCTGCTCACTAAATAAAAATTTCTACGATATGATAATGATTTGTTTATATATTGATCTAATCACACAGCACTGTTGCATTTTTTTTTAGTTTGATGAAATGTCAATTGAAAAAATCATACTCACAGCAATCTTTGACAAGCGCGAAATCGCCACTTTTTCAAACTTATAGTTGTTTCTTAACATACAAATATAACCTTCTAATTGAAAAAGTGGCGATTTCGCGCTTGTCAAAGATTGCTGTGAGTATGATTTTTTCAATTGACATTTCATCAAACTAAAAAAAAATGCAACAGTGCTGTGTGATTAGATCAATATATAAACAAATCATTATCATATCGTAGAAATTTTTATTTAGTGAGCAGCTGGCCAAACCAAATGCAAATTTCCTATAGTCCACATAATGTCCATCTCAGACTAGTCTACATCTTTTCTGTCTAAACATACGCCCGGGGAAAAATCGCCCCTTTTTCCTGCTCTATTCTTAGAGCATTTTTCAATGCTAGTACAATCATGATTTTGAATTAATACTAATTGTGCATAAAAAATGCATTAAAGCAAGATCAGAGATTCCACGGCCGGGATGGGGATTCAACAACTTTAATAATTTTTTCTCAATAAAAAATTAAAGGAAATAGGACCCTCAAAATAAAACTGTAATATTATGGTTACTCAAGACAGGGAAAAAAGAGAGAGGGGTCTAAAAAAAATTTTAAAATAATTAGTTCAAACTTTAGCCATAAAAGAAGGGCTAAAAAATAATTTTGCGCACTTCGCGAAAAATGCTTTCAAGTTGGCATATCAAATGATTTGTCACTATCTGCTAATTATGATAACTAAGTAAAAAAAAACGGAGAAAATTTATTTCGAATGCGCTGGAAAAAATAACAAAAAGAAATCAGCGGATTAATATTTTGTGTTTGTTTGTCTAACGCGCTGTGCAATTTTTGATTTTTTGCGCAATAAAAACATGAAGACAATTCGTGCGCGTTCTTCTTTTCCCAACACACACCATAAGCATTTTTTTAATAAACAGACATACGCTGTTCTGTTTTTGCGGTCACTTCTAAATACAGAAAAGATGAGCCAAAGGTTAACATGCTGTTTGTAACAGTTTTATCCCAACATTTCACTAAATAATATTTTGTCTGCCTACACACACACACAAAAGTATCCCATAAATTAAGGCGTCTTTTAACACGTCTACTACAGTTATAAAGTAAACATGAAATTCTTGCACCAAATTTTTACTTCGTGACATTTGATCCCGCATGAGCCGAGTTGTTTTTTATAAGAAAAAACTCCAAATCACCAATAAACTTAGTGGAGATATTATTTTGTCATATTTCTTCAAAGCCTCTATTCCACCTGATTAGTTGCTGTGCCCCTTCTCGTTAAGTCATCATTCACAGCTCAAAAGTGATAAAAAATATCAAAAATATTTGTATTTTCGATCTATTTTTAAATTTTTGAAAAAATTTTTAACATAATTTAAAAAAAATTTGGGCATCACAAATCTGAAAAATAGTTTCCCATGTCCCCCATTTTAAAAAGCCCCTTCTTTTTTTATTAGACTCCCCGGTTTATTCCTATGGAAATTAATGTTTTTCTTAGTGTGACCTTATACAATTGGTGTTAATTAAAAAGAAAAAAACCTACACTTTAAATTAGTTTACTGCATTTTTAGTTCCTTTTTTTTCAGGTATGAGCAGATGATTTTTTTAAAATTTTTATAAAAATTGAATGAAACTGTTAAATTAAGGTTTTAACAAAATTTAAAGACAACTACAGCCGCAAATGATTAAGAAGCAATAAATAAAGATACGAATCTTAAAAGTTTTATATCAAAAAAATTCATTTAAGCTAAAATTTAACAGTTCGAAGCCAAACACAAAAAAGCGGCCGACCGTTTCGTGCTGTAGGACAAAATACAAATTAAAAATATGGAATTCATCAATTTTTAGGTTTAAAGATACGAAACTTTAATGTTTTTTCTGATATAAGCACTATTGTTTTTAAAATGTTAGTATAAATTTAATTAAACCTTTTTAAATACTTACCGGAGGTTTTTTTAACCAAGATTTTTAATAAATATATAATTAATTATGCCCAAAAAAGCAAAATATTTTCTTTTTCCAACTTTAAACAAACAATATTTAACTAATATAATTAAAAATAATTTAAATATTCGAAAAAAAAACAGCACCGCACGTTAAAGATAGGAGTAAATATGGCCGACAATGAAATTGACAAATGAGTGTAAAGAAGATGTTTATAACAAGTCTTAATTTTACGAAAAAATTAGTAAAAACCTACTAATTGCCACTACAGTTTAGTAATTTATAATCTACTAAAAAAATTAGTTACGTTTTTTTACTAACTGTTTTAGGAGAGTAGTTACTAGTTAACTAGTGCATTTTTCAGGCTATTTAACTTACTAAAGGTAAACCAAACGTAGTTGCAACAGTGTGTTCACGTGTTCATTAAACAACTGTTTTCTTTTTTTATGTCAAAAATAAGAATTATTCCTAAACTACCAACTGAAGTTGATTTCTACTTCAAATCTTTCATTTTCTGAATTCTGATTGGTTGATACGAGTGACATCAGATTCTCGTGATTTAAGTGGTTACTTAATGGGGGACATTTTTCAGTTCAACGACAACTGTTGCAGCCACGTTGGGTTTACCTTTAGTTGATAATTTTGAGCAATTAACTTACTAATTAACTTACTAGTTTACATTTTTGACCAATTCACTTACTAGATAACTTACTATACTAGTGTAAAATTTTCAGCAATTAACTTACTAGTTAACTAGTTAATCAGCTAGAAAAACACTAATTATTTTAACTAGTTAAAACATTTTTTGATAAAAATGAAATCTATTCTTTCATTATTTTTCCGATTTCTACCGCAGTTGGCTAAAAGTTTATAATCTTTATATTAGATCATAAAATGGTATGATTTTACAATATGTTACAGGGAACTGCAGAAATTCAGGGAAAATTACTGTATTTTTAAAAGAAATAATTACTTCCACTAAAATCAAGAAATATACACAAAAATACAATATCCTATTTTTATTTAAACAATAAGAGCGCACTATATTGGCAAATTTTACAAATAAGCTGCTAGACTGTTAAGCAAAATAAAACCCATCTTTTACTGTTTTTCAGCTATTAAACAAAGACAGCTAATAATAGCAAAGCAACGAAAAAAAGTTTACCTCGAATGCGTAGGTAAACCTGCCCACAATTAAGGCAATTTATCTTGATATTAAAATCTTTTTATAACAGGGCCTCCATTCTTAATGGGGCTGACTCTGGTTGACTTATATCTGGCTGACCTCGTAAATTTGTAAATAGAACTCCAATCACAATTGTGCAGTTCTGAAGTTTTAAAAAACTAATTGAAACACGGATTTTTTTTTATTTCGCACTTTTTTCATGAAATATACAAATTGGTGAACTTTAGCCTATAAAAAAGGAATTTTGTCCAAATCTAGTAATTTGATAAACAAAACAATTTCATCTTGTATATTAAACAGTTTTTACTTAAAAATGCTAAATTGCTGTTAAAAAGACGATTTAATTTTGCTAAATAGACAATTCAATTAAAGTCAGTTAGCTTTGAGTTGCCAATAAGAAAAAATCTCAAACAATCAAAAAGCTTACCTAGTATTATTAGGCAAATAAAATCTAGCTGACCGCGATATTTGCAGTATTGAATGGATTATTTAATAACAAAAACATTCAAAATTCTTCACTAAAACGGATTAATAGCAAAGATTAAAAATTTTATTTTAATAATTATTTATTAAATTATTTAATTTAGAACCTTACTACAATTTTTTAAGGGCTAAAGTTGGTTAATTCTTGTATATTTGGTGGAAAAGTGGAATTAAAAAAAATTCTGCGTTCTTATTTGTTTTTTTTAAACGTCATTACCGCACAATTTTAATCGGTCCCCTTATGTCTGCATTCTAATTTTCAGCGTCAGCCAGATATAATGCAACCATAGGGATGCATTGAGCTGCTGACAAATGCTCAATACCAATTGGTACTAACATATATTTAATTGTGAGTACTAAGCTCAAGCTCAAGCTCACAATAAATCTCAGGCTCAAGCTCAAGCTCACAATTAGCCTAGGCTAATTAGCTTAATTGTGAGCTTGACAATATGCGGTATAGAGTATCTGACTTCTCTTCGTCGCTGTTTTTTTTTGTTCTTTGTTTTTGTTGTTCTTGTTGTGGTTTTTGTTTTTTTTTTGGTTTTGTGTTTGTTGTTTTTTTTTTTTTTGGTTTTTTGTTTGATAAGTTTTTTCAAAAGCTATTGCATTTTCATTTCTTTGTAGCTTTCTACAAAAAAGAAAATGGAATTCAAAAAAAAAAGCATGTTGGGAACTTTTATAAAAAAAGCATGTTGGAAGCTTTTAGAAAAGGAGCCAGGCCTTAATTTTGACCACCAATTTAGGGTGTTAGAAAAATCGCCTATTTTTAAAGCACAAAAGAACAAGCACAAAAGTAACTGAATGAATGTTAAATAAAGTGTTTTTGAAAAAGTTTTTTATTTGGGTTAGTTTGCATTATCAACATTTTTATACAAAAATTAGTTTTTTGTAATTTTATTAATTTTTGTTTTGTGTTTAAACTGCATCAAATTTAGAACGAAGCACACACACTATATAACCTTAAACTAACTTCTATTTAAGGGTCAAAATTGTTAATTTTCATGTTTTGATATTTTCTTTAAAATCACTTTGCAATGGGTTTAACTAACTGCGCATTTTAAAATTCCGTTAATTTCGGTCGCTCTAAAATTTAGGTGAAAGAACCTGCCGTTTTTTGCTGTTTTCAAATATCACCGTACTACTACCATATTTATAAATTTTTTGCTCGTTTGACTTTTTTTGACGTTTTAACAAAAATTCAACAAAAAATACAGGCTATTAAAACTAGTTTTTTTAAGGTTTTGGCATGAATATTTAAAGTCTTACTAATAACTATTAAAGTTTGTAAACGGAAAAAATTAGGTTATATCTATATGTACCAAGAACAATACCTAAGGATAAATTTGCAACCTTTAAAAATTTTTATTGTTCGTTTTGGCAATAGTTATAGTCAGTTTTTTCTGGGTGGCCGAACTAATGGCTCGCGTCTTAATTTCGGCCACTATAAAAAAATTTTAAACCTCCACTGATCTTTAAGATGGACTATACCTGTGCATAAATTTGCATAAAATGCATTTTATATGGACTATACCTGTGCATAATTTACATACTTTCTGATTAAAAATGCCTCTCTGCATTATTTGCAAAAAAAACATTAATAATCGTCAGCAGTCTCATGCTTGCAAAATTTGCAAGCAAGTTTTTCATTTATCTTGTGCTGGAATATCTCAAGAAAGTCTAAGCGAACTTAAATTGTCTTTAATTTGTCCTGATTGCGACGATCGCTTCACTGCTTTAACTGGCGAACTCGAATCGTTAAAGTTATCAACAGAACAACGTTTCGATGCCATTGAAGAAAAGCTGTCAGTCTTGTGTTCTCAAAACACTCCACCGGCGTTCGAGACAGATGAGGACTCTAGCGATTTTCGTGTAGTATCCCACAGAAATAAGAACAAAGAAATATGGCCGTCGCCAGATAATTTTT